>JANHFX010153648.1:0-11176 GCA_027560015.1 Chloroceryle amazona
GATGGTCCCATTAACAGAGAGGACTCCTCCCGCTGGATGTGAAGGTGCATCCTGGGTAGCTGCTACTGATGATTTGTTAACAGCCCGTGAGCAAGGACAGAGAGAGTATAGAATACACAGTTTTTGCTTCTAACCACATAATGATAAACTGGTCCCGGCCCCTCTAACTATGACAGTGACACCCTGGACTTACTTGAATGTGTGTCCACCTTATATACTTATAGCTGTTGCCTTAGCATTTTGTCTTTCTCACTGTAACTTAAAACATTTGTGTATTATTTAATAGGGATTGGCATGAGTGATTCCAATTACTTGAAAATTTGGGAACTAGGCAACATTTTAAAACTTAAATGTATCTTAAAACAATTCTTAGAAACAAGTATAATGTAATAGTAACAAAATAATCTTTACCATTAAAGTGTAACATACCTTCTGGAGATTTTCCAGAAATAAGGTGGAAGCAAACTGACATGTGAACATACACTGCTGTTACCGAAAATGGTACCTTTTTTTTCAGTGTTCCTGTTAATGTAACTATTGTAATTGTTTGGTAAGTGTTGCAGTAACACCATCATTGTGCAGTATGGATAAGTTGTAGTGCAGTCTTACTTTTGCTGTAGAAACCCATATTTTGATATAAAGAAATCAAGTAATACCAGAAAAATATTGAACTGTTGATTTGTTTCAACCCTTATACAAGCGTGACATTTCTGGGTTTATCTAGAATAATTTAATAAGTTCCTGCCCTGTTTATTTACCTTGCTCTGGAAGTTACGGTTTATTCCTTACCTTACAATAAATAGACTGTGTTAGTAGCAGTGCTTTCTGAAATAATAAAAAAAAACCCTTTAATAAACTGTCCTTGCTACAATTGCACTGCAAACTTGTCTCCAGGATGCAAGACAGATGTGAGTAATGAAAAGTTCTTGTTTAGAACTGACAGAAGATAAACATGAAGAGTATTTGAAATGGATTTTTATTGTCAGTGAATTAGTGAAGGAAAATGTAGGTGTTTTCAGCAAGGCAATTAGCTGTGCTTTTCATAATGTCTTTAAAAATTATAATTTGAACAATTCATTAAAACAAAACAACAACAAAGTAACTTTTTATTTTGTATCTAGAGGCAGAATATGAAGATGCTTTTTCCTCATCTTTATTTGTGTTATTGGGTAGACATTAGATATTTAAACCAGGCTGAGATACAGAGAGAGAGAAAAAAATCTTTTTACTCTACCAGATGTTACATTTAGGAAAATGTGACCATGCTTTTGGACTATTTGTTTTGTTTTGCAATACAAAAATTGTATACATTTACCTCTTATTCAAACCACACTTGTGCAAATAGCCTTAGTTCGTTAACTGCAACAACATTTCTACTCAAAACTTAAATTTTCACTTAATGTGATAATGGACACCTGGAAACTAATGCCACAGCTATCCAAATTGGGGAAAAAAAAAAAAAAAAAGTGGAATTCTGCCAATATAAGACCTGTCTGTGGAATTTAAGTATAATGGCATAGCTGCATCTACAGTTTGGTTGCAGGGGGGCAACTTTAAAGATGATACAGTAGGAAAAATACCAACATTCCTGAATACTTGGAAGCCAATTTCTGAATCAGTCACAGATTATCTTATTTTGGAGTATATTTCACTTGAAATATACTAATTCTGAAAACAAAATAAATGACCAGTGTGAACATGTTCAAGTGTTTCAGTGCAAAAACAGTTGGCTTAACTTAAATCTGTCTTGGTCTGTTCAGATAATTTTTTTTCTTAGGATATGAACTCCTTGAATTGCTGTGGATTTATTCTAGGTAATCATGTAGTAATGTCCTCAGCCGTCTGCTTTTCTTAGTTAAACTCCACAATCTTGTTGCATAAATTTTACATATTTTTTTCTTTTTTTTGTCATTTACTATCTTTTGTGCAATCAATCTGATATGGTTTGTGATATGTGATTTTGAGAGATTGATTTTAGAAACACGATCTTCCTAATCTTAAATTTTAAGTGAGGGTTTGGTTGTTTTTTTCTGCAATAAACATGGAAGGGTTTTTGTGATTAAAGATGTAGGAAAATAACATTCACTTTGTTGTTTAGATATTGGATTTGGTAGAAATACTTCATGTTGAAAGATTTTCTGAGTAAAACTATAGTTGTATATATAGTATATACAGCTGCTATGCTCTTGTTAAGAAAACATGTCTTAGTTGCCAGTTATTCCACCTTTTTAGAAGTTTTATTTATAATCACGTAGAACAGTCATGTATTGGAACAGATCAAATAGCTAAAAGTGCTAAGCTGTTTTTGAAAGTCATTCTGTCTTAACTAGAACTGGGTGCAATTGACTGGATAACTTTGCTATTGAGAAGTCTGCATATAAATAAAGGTCAAGAATAAGTAATAATTGTTCACATTTTAAAACTTACTGAAAAATGTACATGTTTATAAAAAGGAATAATGCTTACTTAAATGGTGTATGCTGAATTGGATAAGGTCCCGCTGATGATTTTTTTAATTTTATTGTAGCTTAACATACTAAGAATTGACTTGCATTTTTTTGGTCATTAACATTACAAATTCATTTTAGTATATCTTTTCAAAATGGACTGATCTTTCAAAAGTGAAAGTAAACAATTTGGTTAATGATTATATATGTGATATGAATGATGTGGTTGTATTATAGTACCTAGATAGCTTTAGTCTTTGATCAGCCCCCTTTGTGTTATGTACTGTACAAGGCCAAGTTGTCTTCTACTTCAAATCTTAAGTATAAAACAATAAACAAGAAATAAGGAAATAATTAAGAGAAGGGGATTGCTATCCACTGAAATGAGACACTAAAAAAACCAAACTCTGAATGGCTAGCTGTTTTGTTATGCATTATATAGAAGAGTTTAAAGGAGAATGTTTTGCAGTTTTATGGAGAGCTCAAACCAAGCATAAAGTAAGTGGCACGGGCATAGTCTCAAAAGTTAACTTGGAGTTTAGGTAAAAATTAGGCAGTGAAAACAGACTAGAAGATCACATTGTGTATAGGTGTTGACATCCTGATAGTGATTGAGAGCAGATATAGAGATGGGCCATAGCTAGCTTTGAAAGCTTCTGGAGGAAGGCCCCCAGTCTTCCTCGCAGTGTATTTTTACCTTTGCCTCAGAGTGCAAGGCTCTGCTGAGCTGGCAACTGCAGAACTGGCATAATCTGGCTTATCTCTGGAGTCTCCTTTCTGTTCCTGCTTAGCTCATAGTTAGCCCCTCTTATCTATACAAACAAGGGTTACTCAAGGCAGTCTATAAGGGTTAGTTTCTTCTATTCAAAACAATCTACAGCTGCAAAATTAAAAGACTACAACCTGACATTTATGTCTCAGCTCCAAGGTTTGGACAGTTACAGAAGTAGGAAGAGAAGTAGGACAGAAAAGGAATAAACACAGATTTCACAATGATTATGGTTGACTCTTAGGATGAGGACATTTTTAGTTCTAATCTTTGGCTAGGAAGGGGTCATTAGAAATGTCAGAAATAGTTTTAAAGCAGGTGTCAGGTGGAAGTGTGGGTAAGATGTAATAGGAGGACAAATTTCTGACAAACTGCAAAGCTTTTATACAGTGAGTTTAAAGATCAAACAAAAAAAATGCATTTAAAGAAGCAAAGGATTCAAGTACAGAAAGAGAAAGCATGTGTATATATTGTGAGCAGGAAGAAAGGGTGATAAGGAGGTGCAAAACAGATCCAGAAATAGGATTTCTGGGGTTAGATTAAACCCCAAAACTCTTCAATTATGGGAAAGAAATATATATTTTTAAAAATCCTCCAACCCTATTTTCTTTTAGGAGCACAGGTAGTGTTTTCATCCCTCCTCTCAATCAGAGGGAAGGGACTCTCAAGTCCTCAAGTCAAGGGCCAGTCAAATATGGCAAATTAACAACTGGTTATGGAACTGGTGCCACAGGCAGGGGGTTGGCTACTTATATCATGGGACTTGCTCGGAGAAACTTGGTCTATTGGTGGCTGATGGGTCAATCTGTTAAAGAAGGGGAAGACCATCTTCAGTCATAGGCTTGCAAAGCTGGTGAAGAGGGCTTTAAAATAAAGTTGCTGGGGGAGGGGAAACTTGATCCATCCTGTTCCTAACAGTTTGATGCCAGTGCCAGCAATCATAGAATCATAGAATGGTTTGGGTTGGAAGGCACCTTTAAAGGTCATGTAATCCAACCCCTCTGCAGTGATCAGGGTTATCTTCAACTACAGCAGGTTGCTCAGAGCCCCATCCAGCTTCACATGGAATGTTTCCAGGAATGGGGCATCGACCACTTCTCTGGGCAACCTGGGCCAGTGGCTCATCACCCTCATTGTGAAAAATTTCTTCCTTCTCTCTGGTCTAAGTCTCCTTCTTTTAGTTTGAAACCATCACCCCTTGTCCTGTCACAACAGGCCCTGCTAAAAAGACTGTCCCAATCTTTCCTGTAAGCCCCCTAAAAGTACTGAAAGGCCACAATAAAGTCTCCCTGGAACCTTCTCTTATCCAGGCTGAACAATCCCAACTCTTTCAGCCTGTCCTCACAACAGAAGGGTTCCAGCCCTTAGATCATTTTTGTGGCCTCCTCTGGACCCACTCCAAAAGGTCTGTGTGCTTCTCATGCTGAGGACTCCAGAGCTGGATGCAGTGTGCCACTTGAGGTTTTACCAGAGTGGAATAGCTGGGCAGAATTGCCTCCCTTGACTTTCTGGACATGCATCTTTTGATGTAGCCCAGGATGTGATTGGCTTCTGGGCTGCGAGCACACATTGCTGGATCACGTCCAGTTTTTTATCCACCAGTATCCCCAAGTCCTTCTCTGCAAGGCTGCTCTTAACCCCTTCATCCCGTAGCCTGTATTGATACTGTAGGTTGCCCCAGCCCAGGTGCAGGACATTGCAATTGGCCTTGTTGAACATCATGACGTTCACATGGACCCACTTCTCAAGCTTGTCGAGGTCCCTCTGGATGACATCCTATCCCTCTGGCATGTAAATCACACCACTCAGCTTGGTGTCATATGGAAACTCAATCCCACTGGCTATATCATTGATGAAGATATTAAACAGCACTGGTCCCAGTATGGACCCTTGAGGGACACCACTGGTCACCAATATCCATTTGGCCTTTGAGCTCTTGACCATCCAAGCAATTCCTTATCCACCAGTCCACCCATCAAATCTATATATCTCCAATTTAGAATGAAGGACGTTGTGAGGGACCCTGTCAAAGGCCTTACACAAGTCCAGATAGATAACATTCATAGATCTTCCCTTGCCAACTGATGTAGTCACTCCATCATAGAAGGCTGCTACTTAGGTCAGGCAGGACTTTCCCTCAGTGAAGCCTGCTTGGCTGTTTCAAATAACCTCCCTGTCCTCCATATGCCTTAGCAAAGCTTCTAGGAGGACCTGTTCTATCATCAAGTTCCTCAGGTGATCACAAACTTGATCGTCTTTTACAGTGGGAGGGACTTTGCCCCCCCCCCTTGTTTTGTGGTCCATTGACTTGGGAGGTGTGAGAAGTTGCCAGTGAAGACTGGGGAAAAAAAGTTGTTGAGAACCTCAACCTTCTCCTCGTCTGTTGTCACCACTTTGACAGGCTTTTTCATTGGGGAGGACACACTTTCTTTGACTTTTCTTTTCTGGTTGACATACCTGTAGCAGCCCTTATTATTCTTTGCATTCCTTGCCAAGTTCAAATTCATCCTCACCTTGGCCTTCCTGACCCCATCCCTACACAAATGGGCAGTGTCTCTGTGCTCTTCCCAGGATCCCTGTCACTGCTTCCCTGGCCTGTGCAGTTTCTTCTTGCCCTTTGTTTTGACCAGGAGGTCTTGACTCAGTCATGCTGTTCTCTTGCCTTCCTTGCCGGAATTCTTACACGTGGGGATTGAGAGCTCTTGAACTCTATGGAAAGTGTCCTTAAAGTTTTGTCAGCTCTGCTCAGCTCCCTTGTCCCCGTGGGCTGTTTCCTAGGGGGTCCTACTGACTAACTCCTTGAAGAGATGGAAGTTTGCTTTCCTAAAATTGAGAGTCCTGACTATGCTCCTTGCCTGAATCATGTCCCTCAGGACTATGAATTCCACCAGTGAGTGATCACTGCAGTCCAGGTTGCCTCCAATCCTGACATAACCAATTAGCTCACTTGCATTGGTGACGCTCAGGTCCATTATCTCATCCTCTCTGGTAGGGCATCTATTACCTGCCCTGAGAAGTTATCCTTCATGCACTCCAAGAGTCTCCTGGATGGCATACAGCTCTCCATGCTACTTTTCCATCAGATGTTGGTGTGGTTGCAGTCCTACAGCAGGATGAGAGCCTGTAAGCATGATGCATCCTGTAGCTGGAGTAAAAAGACTTTTTCAATAGGCTCCCCTTGATTGGGTGGTCTGTAGTAGACACCGACCACAAGGTTCCCTTTGTTGCCTCAGTCTCTTAATTCTTACCCATAAGCTTTTGACATGCTCGTGGCTCTTCTTCAGAGACAGTTATTCACAATCTATCAATTTTTTGATATAGAGGGAAATACTTCCACCACTTCTTCCTCTCCTGTCCCTTCTGAACAATAGATGCCCAGAGCCTGGAGAGGGATCACAGGTCATCAGGAGAGCACCTGGAGAGTAGCACAAAGGATACATAACATAAAGGAGGCTGAGGAGTTACATAGTTGCTAAGCACAGTCTGCATAGGAGCAGCCTCACATTCAGAAGCCCTGATCCTCATGGGGGACTTCAACCACCCTGATATCTGTTGGGGGGACAACACAGCAGGGCATAAGCAATCCAGGAGGTTCCCAAAAGGAGGAGCTGGTGGGGAATGTGAAGCTCAAGGGCAGCCTTGGCTGCAGTGACCATGAAATGGTGGAGTTCAATATCCTTAGGGCAGTGAGGAGGGTGCACAGCAGGCTCTCTACCTTGGACTTCAGGAGGGCAGACTTTGGTCTCTTCAGGGACCTGATTGGTAGATTATCATGAGATACAGCCTCAGAGGGAAGAGGGGCCCAAGAAAGATGGTTATTATTAAAGGATCACCTCCTCCAAGCTCAGGAGTGATGCATCTTGACAAAGTGGAAGTCAGGGAAAAATGTCAGGAGGCCATCATGGATGACCAAGGTGCTCCTGGACAAACTCAAACACAAAAAGGAAGCCTACAGAGGGTGGAAGCAAGGACAGGTAGCCTGGGAGGAATACAGCGAAATTGTCCAAGCAGCCAGGGATCAGGTTAGGAAAGCCAAAACCCTGATTGAATGAAATCTGGCCAGGGGTGTCAAAGGCAACAAGAAAAGCTTCCATAGGTACATTGGTGATAAAAAGAAGACTAGGGAAAATGTGGGCCATCTCTGGAAGGAAAAGGGAGACCTGGTTACCCAGCACATGGAGAAGGCTGAGGTGCTCAACAACATTTTTGCATCCGTCTTCACTGTCAAGTGCTCCAGAGTCACAAAACGCAGGGACTGGGAGAATGAAGAACTGCCCACTGTAGGAGAAGATCAGGTTTGAGACCATCTAAGGAACCTGAAGGTGCACAAGTCCATGGGGCCTGATGAGATGCATCCACAGGTCCCGAGGGAACTGGTGGATCAAGTGGCTAAGTCACTATCCATCATTTTGAGCAACCTGGTCTAGCAGGTGGTGTCCCTGCCCATGGCAGGTACATTGGAATTAGATGATCTTTAAGGTCCCTTCCAACCCAAAGCATTCTATGATTCTATGATATTTGAGAAATCATGGCAGTCTGGTGAAGTTCCTGCTGACTGGAAAAGGGGAAACATCACCCCCATTTGTAAAAGGGGAAGAAAGGAAGACCTGGGTAACTACAGACCAGTCAAGTCTCACCTCTGTGCTCAACGAGATCATGGAGCAGATCCTCCTGAAAGCTATGCTAGGGCACATGGAAAATAAGGCAGTGATTGATGACAGCCAACATGGTTTCACTAACGGAAAATTGTGCCTGACAAATTTGGTGGCCTTCTACGATGGGGGTACAGCATCAATGGATAAGGGAAGAGCAACTGATGCCATCTACTTGGACTTGTACAAAGCATTTGGCACTGTCCTGTACAACATCCTTTTCTCTAAATTGGAGAGACATGGATTTGATGGATGGACCACTCAGTGGATAAGGAATGAGACTGGATGGTCACACTGAGAGAGTTGTGGTCAACAGCTCAATGTCCACGTGGAGATCAGCGACAAGACCATGTGAACCTCTGGAAGTTCTCCTCAAGGCTGATCTCAATCCACTCATTGTCCAGCCTGTATTTGTGCTTGGGATTGGTCCAACCCAGGTACAGGACCTTGCACTTGGCTTTGTTGAACTTCCCGAGGTTCGTATGGGCTCACCTCTCAAAGTTGTCAAGGTCCCTTTGGGGACCTTTCCTTCTGACCAACGTACTAAGCTGCAAGGATATAAAACTGTAAACTGAAAATCTTTATAAAGGTGGTCTTTCATTTGTAATTAACTTAATTACAAATCAGTATTACAGAATGTGCTGATATTTCACCTAACAAATGTGAAATCTAAGAAGTATAGCAGCTGAGCTAATTGAGCAGTAAACACATGAGAGAACAGACTTCAGGGGGATATCAGAAATTGTTAAAAACAGAATTGTAATTGTCATGACATCATCTTTTATGTCCTTATTCCAATTACATGCAACCCCAGTTTATAGCATCAACTCTACAATAAAAATTTTGAACTGAAAGAAAAAGCAACTATGCTTCAGTACTTTCATGCCAATAACCAGACGGGGAAATGCTGGGGGTTTTGGGGTGGTGGTTTACCTATGTAGCTCCTTAAATTGGTTTCTGAACTTCTCAGTACTAAAAAGTTGAACTTCATGACACAATTCCCCCCTCACACATCAGTCATTAATTTTCACTTTCCTTCAGCTCTCCAGTCCTGTCACTACTCTCAAACACTCAATTTCCCCTGCTTGCTTTTAAGCAAAGAGCTACACCAAGGTCCTGCCTACAGCAGAATCCCCAGAAAGCTTTATGAATAGCCACAGATAAATCCTAAATAGATGCATTTATTTCCTGTTAAATTTGTGGGTCCTCGACACATCCAGATAACTTTTTTGAACTTGAATCCATACTTGAATGTTGGCACAAGGGTTTTTAAAACCTATACCACACAGCACAGAGAAGTTCCGCACTGTTATTCATTTGATGGTTAAACCAGGGAAAAGTTAAGTAAGGATGCAACAATGTTTAGTTTCCATTCAGTCTTGAGTCACAGTTCTAAAACAGACTCTATTGCCATCTTCATTGTCCTCAGTGAGATGACCAAGATGGCTTGCCTCCATCTTGGTAAAAAGGTATCAGCTTTTGGTTGGTTAGCACCAGATGCCAGAGACCACAAAGGCATTAAATTGATAGTGCCTCAACAGCAAAAACATGTATGCATCTCAAAGAGCAGCTATGACTAGCAGTCATATGCTAACAAGGCAATCTAGGCAGGTAGAAATATAATTACACCTTTACAATTACAATTTACTTACAATTACAATTACACAATTTATTATCGAGAGACCAGTGAGTACTGGACAAATCTCACTATTAAGACAGAAGCCTACAAGGATCCAACGTTTAAGTACGTCACTCAGGAGGGTGCAGAACAAATACTAAATAGCAACTCTTATTATGTAAGCATACAGTTCATCAGTTGGTATGCATCTTCATACTTCACATATGCTTGAATAATCCCTGCAAGGAGCACTTATAGCTCAACAGTAACTTATCTACTAATCCACAAATGTTTCCTACTAGGAGAAATCAAAGAACAAACTGCTCAAAACCAAACAAATAACAACCCACACCCTACCCCCTCCACTACCACACCACCCTAAGACATCAATCCAAACAGAGCGGTATTGGGTCTGACTGAGCTGGAGTTAATTTTCCCCATAGCAGCCCTCCCAGTGCTGTGCTTTTCATTGAGAGCTAGAAAAGTGCTGATAACACACCCGTGTTCTGGCTACTGCTGGTCAGGGCTCGCACAGCACCAAGGCTGGTTTTCAACATTCCCCCAGCAGTGGGATGTGGTGGGCAAGATCTTGGGAGGGGACACGACTGGGACAGCTGACCCAAAGTGACCAAAAGGCTATTCCATACCATGTGATGTCAGCTGAACTATAGAAGCTAGGAAAAGGGAGGAGGGTGGCATGAGCTTGTCCTCTGGAGCAACCACTACATGTTTGGAGCCCTGATGCCTGAAAAGGGGCAGACATCGCCTGCTGATGGGAAGTAGAGAATAAATCTTTGGGTTTTTTTGCTTCCCCATGCAGCCTTGCTTTGCTTTTTTGTTAAACTGCTTTTGACTTAGCCCATGAATTCCATTTTATTTTCTTCCCCCTGGTCCAGCTGAGAGGAGGGGGGGAAGTGATAGAGCAGCTTGGTGGGCACCTGGTGTCCAGCCAAGATCAAATCACCACAGCCCTTTTTGGTGGCCAACATGGGGCACGACAATGGCAGTTTTATATAAAGTATGCTATACCTTAGTAGTTATTAAGTAGCAAGCTCCTGTGCAGGTCATGGAGTTTGGTGGCTATGCTGCTTATGCTGCTTTTCTTGCTATTTTGCTAAGTTCAGGAACATGCTAATACAAACAATAACTATGTGTTTTGCCTTGCCATTGATCATCCTGCTGTGCTGGGGGAGTTATTTTGTGAGAAAGATGAAGAAACTTGGGAACATACTGACCCACATAGTAGCTATCTGCTTCATGCTGGCTTTGGTGATGTTACTGTGCTGGGGGAGCTATCTCGTGGAGATGATGAGGGAATATATCTCCCTCTCCCTACCAGTGACTGATGTGAGAGGATTTATTGTGCAGGCTTGTGAGGTCCTTGTCCACCCTTATGTGATCTGTTTAATATTGCTCACTAATACCGGTGGCACATTGTGGGTTCTGTGGAGTCTGGTCTCATCTTGGTGTCATAGAAGACAATTTCTGAGTGTAACAACACCAAGATGTGCCCTAAGGCGATCTGTCCCTGGGTGGCAGGGTGTGTGGAAGGATTTGGGAAGGTTCTGAGAAAGGGAAACTAACGCAAAGTTTTAGGATGCGCAAGAAGAAGAAAAGAGAACACCATAGTTATCTTTCAAGGTCATTATAACATTGCTGGATTAGGGGGAGGAATCAGGCATGGACAGTT
>JANHFX010153649.1:0-11126 GCA_027560015.1 Chloroceryle amazona
TCCCACGGCATCCTCCTGGAAAAGCTGGCAGCCCATGGATTGGACAGGTGCACCCTTTGCGGATATAAAAACTGGCTCTAGAAGATGAAAGGCAATACTTTAGGACCACTGGGTTACAGGAGGTTGTAAAAGTATTCCTACCCGCATATGTATTTTTGACAATGCTTTCACAGAGGAATGTTTCATATTTTTTATTTTTAATATTTTCTTGCTGTGGTAAACAGTCTATCTTTTTTTTTTTTATTCTTCTTCCCCTCTCTCATCCTCCCCTTCTCACTTTGACCTATCAAACTGTAAGTCTTAGTTCAAGTTGATGGGGACACATTAAATGAGTGTCTAGACCACATATTTAAAGGAATTGATGATCTTTGGGTCTTACACTCTCATGGGTCAAATGATAATGTTGGCCTTCAGGTTAAATTCATACATTACACAGGGAAAGCCAGGAGCTTTCACTGAACTCAGGGCCAGTGGGACACAGAACATCTTTGGTCCTAAGCAATTAATTTAAATCTGGTTTTGAAGACGACAATGCAGAGATGCATAATCTTTAATTTGTCACTGTCACATTTTTTCCCCTCTAAATTTCTGTGCCATCCTTCAGGCAGCCATTTTCTGTTTATCTTCTGTGAACTTTAAAATAAATTCATGATTCTGAAGTAGTTATAGATTAAAATAGATATAGATAAGGAGATAGTACACAGTACTCCTGTATTGCAGCTACCAACACCTGCTTATCTTTTCTCCTCTCTTCCTCCTCCCTATTGCTAAATACTCTCCATGCTTCATCCAGATTCCTGCTCTCTGTCAATTTTAACTTCTGCAGCTTCCTCCGAATATCACTTGCTGATTGCCCAATAAATAAAGAACTCCTATCTACAACCCCGGGTCTAGAGGGGTTTGTTGCCTCATAACATCTTGTAATTTGTCCAAGAATTCTGAAGGGGTTTCTTTTGGACCCTGTCGAATGGCATACAGTGATGACCTATTAATTGGTTTTGGGATGGCCCATTCCATCCCTCTTATAACCCAATCCCGATATGTATTCAGTTGTCTCATAAGAGTATCTCTCTTAGGACTCCAATGTGGATCTTGTAAAGGGAAATGAGCCTTTATGTCTTCTCCTGAATCTTTAAGACTGTCCCTAGACAGTTCCTGGGCTGTTTGTAAAATTAACTGTTTCTCTGTTTCTGTCATGTGATCCAGTAACAGCTGAATATCACTCAAATCAGGATTAAGCTGCTTTACTAAAAATTGGAAATGTTTGGTGACCCTACGGGGTGACTCCGATAACCTTTTGCCACATTTGCCAAGTTTCTAGATCAAATTATTAAAACTGGTTCCCTGTGTGGCCCCACTGCCTCCCTCAGGGCTGCTTGCAATACCACTTGTTCTTTCCTTTTCCAAGTGCGGGACAATACCAGGCTGCTGGGGGTACCTGTGTCAGAGTCTCCACTACTCTCTTAGTGTGGTGTTTCCACAGGTGTCCAGTAATGTTCCGGCAGGTCTCCCTTTCTAGAGTCCCTCACCTTCTCTGGGTTAGTACATCTTTGCCATACACTACATGTCGAGCAGCACCTTTTCATATCTCCCCCCCTTCTCCTGCTTTCTGTTCTCTTTTTTTTTCCTTCTTTGTTCTAAATCTATAAATCCCTTCTCCTGTTGCTGATTATGATTTCAACAAACTTCTCTGGCTGCCTCCTAATGTTGTTTGTTTTTTTTCTAACTCCTGTCTGCCCTCATCCTCCAAGATTCACTCATCTCTTAAAGGAGAAGAAATCAGGGAGGGAGTCGCTGTCCTTCCCGTGCCTGTGCTGTCCATGGCTCTTTCTCTCTCGCCTATCCTTTCCCAATACTAACACAAAAAGATCACTTGAAACTAGCCCCGAACATACGTCAGTGCATTAATATACAATCCGAAGGGCTAGTCTTTAAAATTTCTTTGTTCTGACATTGTTCAGAACCTCTCAAAAAATAACACAAAACAAAATACAATGGTATAAACACACTCAAAACAATAATACACATAACAATAACTGGACACCAAATTAATTCAGAGAGGTCTTGCACCCCTATCTCATTTTCCTTTCATCCAATGTATATTGCCAAATTTGGCAGAAATCAAACCCCCTTGCATTCCAGCTGATCCTCTAATAACAGAGGGGCTGGGGGTGGTCGAGCTTGATTCCTGATGTACACCAGATAACTAGATACCATTTACTTAACTGGTTAGCTTTTTTTCAGTCCAAAAGTCAAAAATCCTGGGAATCACCAAGCAAACTACTATCGTCTCCGGCCATACCCCTCGCGGGATAATGGAACCATAGATTGGAGCTCCACACTCGCTTTGCAGCCCTGCTGCATCTCAAGCACACTCAGTTCGCTCATACATCACTGAACAGCAACAATGGTGATTTAAGTTTACCAAACATAACAACTTAACCACACAATAACACGAGCAGTTAAAACAATGTGGAACATGCACAATCAAAATCCATATGCCAGTCCATTTATCCAAGATACCAATAAGTCTTATAGTCCAGACCCAGATACCAGAACCAAATATTGAGTATGCATACAAAACTCAGATACTGAATGCCAGGTATGCTCAAGATATTAAATATCTGGTATAGAAAACCCAAATACCGACCTTATTGAGCTCAAAGCAACCACGGTACCACATGGTACCGAGTACTTACATCATATGCCTTAACCCACTCCTGCCACTTCGACCAGGAGAACCAACCCAAACTTGAGTTCCCAAGGGTGAGCACCAAACATAGAGCTCCATCCCTCAACCCCTGGTGTGCTGCCCCTCTGTTTGTCACAGGGAATGGTGAAACTATTGACCCCTTCCCCCTTCAAATCTAGTTTAAAGCCCTCTCCATGAGCCCTGCCAACTCCTGCCCCAGAATCCTTTCCCTCCTCTGGGACAAGTACCTCTCTTTAGGTGCTCTCAGCTCCAATGCTTCGTATACTCTGCCACATTCATAAAATCCAAAGTCCTGTCTATGACACCAGTCCCGGAGCCATGAATTGACCTGTTGGCTCTTCCTGTATATTTCCTCATCCATAGCAGATGTCAGAGGGATGGAGGAGAATACAACTTGAGCTCCTGATCCCTTTACCAGCTGTCCCAAGGCCCTGAAATTTCTTATAATTGATCGTGAGCCTCTCATTGTTACATCGTCATTTCCTACCTGATAAACCAGAAGCAGGTGGTAGTCTGAAGGACTCACAATGGTGGGAAGTCTACCTACGATGTCCTTTACACGGGCACCAGGGAGACAGCAGACCTCTCTGTGAAGTGGGCTTGGTCTGCATATCAGGCCCTCCACTCCCCTCAGTAGGGAGTCACCTACCACAATGACCCCTTGATTTCTCTTAGTAGAGTCAGTTTTGATGACTGGCTGGAGAAGAGTTGGTCTTGGTGGCTCTGCTAGCTTTTGTGAACCCTCATCCTTGCTCTCGACCAGTTCATCCTGCAGAGCACCGTACCTGTTTTGCAAGGGCACTGTAAGCGTTGAGCTTATTGAAGGAACACGCTTGCTCTTTTTGTTCTTTTTTTTGTTTGGCACAGGCCAGATCCCATTGACCCTGTTCAGGCAGGTTACAATAGGAAAAAGATTTGGGGTTACTAGTAAATGAAAAGCTGGACATGAGCCACCAATGCACAATGGCAGCCCAGAAGGCCAATTGAATCCTGGGCTTCATCAAAAGAAGCATGGACAGCAGATCAAGAGAGGTGATACTGCCCCTCTACTCTGCCCTGGTGAGACCTCACCTGGAGTACTGGAGCCCCCAACTCAAGAAGGATCTGTTGGAGCATGTCCAGAGGAGGGTCACAAAAATGATTAAGGGGCTGGAGCACCTCTCCTATGAGGACAGGCTGAAAGAGTTGGGGTTGTTCAGCCTGGAGAAGAGGATTCTCTGGGGGGACCTTATAGCAACCTTCCAGTACCTGAAAGGAGCCTATAAGAAAGCAGGGGAGGGTTTATTCACAAGGGTTTGTAGTGACAGGGCAAGGGGTAATGGCTTTAAGCTAGAAAAGGGTAGATTTGGGTTAGACAGTAGGAAAAAGTTCTTTAATATGAGGGTGAGAGATCACTGGAATAGGTTGCCCAGAGAGGTGATGAAGGCCCCATCCCTGGAGACATTCAAGGCCAGGCTTGATGAGGGTCTGAGCAGCCTGACCTAGTTGGAGATGTCCCTGCTTATTGCAGGGGTTTGGACTAGATGACCTTTAGAGGTCCCTTCCAACCCAATACATTCTATGAATCTATAAATAGAAATTACATTTCATAGTGGTACAATGCAGACAGCAATAGAATCCCAGCCTTTTTTGAGATGCAAATCTAATAAAAATGTATTTGCTAAGAAACCCAAGAGAAAACTGTGTTTCCATACATGTACATGGTGCTGAGTGCATTGATGATGCTCGTCAAGTAAAGGTGGCCACACACATCCATGTTTGCTCCTATACAACCACTTTATTTCCTTTTAAATAACAAGGAGGCTCCCACTGCTCCTTCCCCAGAGCTGTGGGCTCATTTTCTGATAATGCACAACTGTGTTGCTTGTTGGAGTGCCTGACATTAAGTAATGAGCTGATTATTCTGGCAGCTCCACTACTCAAGTCACCATGGATGAAGTCAGACATGGAGAGACTTGAATTTTGCCAAGGATGGGGCTAAAGGTCATTCCATGCAGTTGACAGCTGTGTCTAGTCAAATCAAAACTATTTCTCCAACTGTTGCTAAAAGAATAGCTGATACCTCTGTTGTCAGTTCATTTACACTTGCATCCTGTTACAAATTAAACTGAAATTGTAGTGTGCTGAAGGAATGGAAAGTTGATTTTCTGCCAAGTGACAATTCCTATCACCAATTTTCAAGTGCAGCCATTATAAATAATTTTTAGGGGGGGTTGTGACTTCCAGAGATGAAGGTTTAGGACCCTGATTTTCTGCCATGGGCAAAATTCCCATTAGCACCTGCTTTCATTTTCTAATCCCATAGGTTGAAAAGGAAATGAAAAGATCTGGTAACTATCCTCTTTTCTCAGCTTTACTCACAAAGAATAACATAAAGTACAGAATTGTTTCTTGATTTCTCCCATTTTCCAAGTTTCTTTTTTGTTGTTTTGGGTTTTGTTTGTTTGTTTGTTTGTTTTTCCCAATATGGACTTCAGAATTCAGACACTAGGAAAACTATGAAATATCTTGATTCTGCTACAAACTCTTCTACAGCAGTGTTTACATGCCAGTGTTCATCTCAGCCCAGCACAACATCTTCCCCTGAATCCACTCCTAAGCCATCAACAGGCCAGAAATTGTCTTCTGGGGAGAAACACAGCCTCTTCCAGGATCCTCAATGGGTCCTAGCAACTAAATTGAAAGCCTGGGACTTGACTATATTTGGAATAAACTTGCCCAAAAACATCAATGCTAATTAGGTCATGTTATGAATGGATTGAGACACTAACTGCAATAGAGTATTTTGTTTTGGATTGCTGGTCAGTAATTAGATGCACATAAGCTGTTTGCTGAGCTGTCAGTCATCAAGCAGCAGTTTCATTCACAGTGTTAGAAAGAAGAGCTTTTCTGTATCCCATCATATGTTTTGCTGTGAACCTTTGGGTGATGTACCAGTGATCAAACACATCATTGAGCATGAACTGAAATCTTCCCCTGAAACACAACGATGTGACCCAATGGCTTCAGAACTTAACTGCTCATTCAGCTGAGCAATGCTATTTTATTTATAGTGCAAAATTCTCCTCTTATGGTGGCTGTTAATGTTAAGACCATGCTTTCCTTTCATCTGTGTCAGCCTTCCCCTGCTTTCTTATCTACCATTGGTGCTTGGAATGGAGTTTAGGGGAAAATTTGCTTGATGCTGTCATGGAATTACCTAGAACAACACTGATGATGGAAAATTTAAAAAAATTGAAATTATAGATGAGTGAATGTGTGCGATCAGTGGTGTGGGCATCTGTGGTGTTCTCACCTACAGCTGGGCTAGTTGTCCTGGGCTCCCTTTATAGACAATGAAGAGAAATAGGTAACTCCAGTGAGATCCAGCTATTTCAGACATCATTGGTGTTACAAGAAAAGGAATCACTATAGGAAGTCCCTGGTGATTTGTTTGCATGAAGTTGTCTGCTTTTTTTGTTTGGATAAAGTCATCTGGTTTTTAGACCATTATTTTTAATAGATTAATCAGGAGGTAAATCCTGCTTTTCCTCCCAGATCTGGAGCTTGCATAAGAATAGACTAGCCAGACAGCAACTTGATTTAATGTGAGGAAAGGCAGAAAGTAAAAGGAATGACAACTTGACTGCTGCTGACATAGACTCGTTATCAGCTCCATAAATAAAAAGGGCATATGTATGTAATTGTTGACTGCATCTCATACTGCATTACCAATGTTTTATAAGCCTGCTCACAGTGAAATCTGCTTATTTCATTACTCCTTCAAGGTCTTTGCAGGTAATTCATGCATTATACAGTACTATGTCTAGCAATGAGGGGACAGTCTGTAAAAATTCTGGATGGTCCATCACTTTCCCTTACCTTCCAGGAAAGAGGAACATAAGGAATGATGTATTCAGTTAATAGACAGAATTTGTGAAATAAAAACCTATGTACAGTGAACTAGTATTTGCATTATTTTAAACAAAGGAGAACAGCTCTGTCTCGGTACTATGTGAGCTGAATGAATGTACAGCATTTTCAGTAAACTCTCAGAAAACATACTGAGGGGCTCAGTATTGGGTGAAAAAGGAAGCATCGTGCTTTACTGGAAAACAAATATATTGAAGAGTTACAAGAGCTTATGGTGAGCCTTGAGGTTTCAATACCATTTTGTGGAGCCCAGGTACAAATCCAGCCTGACCCTGAAAGCAGACTAACCTGTCCTGTGTTATCACCAGTAGCGTGGCAGAGGAGGTTCACAGTAGTCCCAATTAATTAAAGTTTCCCTTTAGGAGTAGATTTTGGTCCGGACTTTGTAAAATATAGTTCATTGGAAAAGAAGAGCAAATTATCTCCCTACATGGGTTTTTCTGTGGGCAAGTTCATGTTGGCCTTGGGCTGCATCCTGCTGCCATGCATTGCAAATACTTCCTTTGGTTGTTGTTAACTAAAAATGCTGGATGTCAATGCCTTGAATTTTTAAGCAGTGTTTGCACTCAGTAAGAGCTGATTTTCTCAGGCACAAAATCCTGCTCACCTGCATGGCATTGACTTGACTTGGTGTCCATAATTCACTGTCCTCAAGCACAGAGATATGTAGACCTGAGGATCATAGAATGATTTGGGTTGGAAGGGACCTTAAACATCATCCAGTTCCAATCCCCCTGACATGGGCAGGGACACCTCCCACTAGAACTGGTTGCTCAAAGCCCCATCCAACCCGGTCTTGAACACATCCAGTGATGGAGCATCCACAACTTCCCTGAGCAAACCTTTAATTGGTCAATATTACAATTATGCTGGTTTAGGTCTTTTTCTCAGTCAGAGACAGTAAAAAGCTGTTAGCCATCAAGTTGCTTATGTGAAATGAGTTTCTGGGCCTCTGTCAAGTTGTTCACAACCTCACTGCACAAAAAAATTTAAAAAATGCTTCTGTATTCAGCAGATGTAAGAGGGATGAACATGATAAAGAGAGCAATGGAAGTGGCTTTTAATTCTGAAGTACATGAGGAGGTAAACAGCAAAAGAGTTTTATCTTTATAGGCTTTCCTAATTAGCATCCATAGTTGAGGAAATAGTTCCATAAGACATTTACCACAAGCAATCATTAGATGTTGGTGTTTCATAAGCTTGGTTAGATTTTGTACACTTTCTCGCACCATTCCTGTCTTGTTTTCTCTTGATAAATGTTCTATCAAACATGCATGAGAGCAGGAGTGTTTGTGACATGAGGGGGGCCTACAGGAAGGCTGGAGAGGGGCTGTAGTGAAAGGACGAGGGGCAATGGGTTTAAATTAGAGAAGAGTAGATTTAGATTGGACAACAGGAAGAAGTTCTTTTCATTGAGTGTGGTAGAGCAGTGGAATAGGCTACCCAAGGAAGCGCTTGAGACCCCATCCCTGGAGATATTTAAGCTGAGGCTGGACAAGGCTCTGAGTAGCCTGGTCTAGTTGAGGGTGTCCCTGCTCACTGCAGGGGGGCTGGACTAGATGACCTTCAGAGGTCCCTTCCAGCCCTAGCCATTCTATGATTCTATGTAATACTGGAGAATATTCCTGAATACTTCATTTAATATTCCTGGTGGAAAACTGATTCTAGGGATTGTAATGTCCCTCAAACATCACCATGTCGTGCAGACATTTAACAGGTCATGAACTGGGATGAGATGGAGAAGAGTTTTTAGAAAAGAATTTCAAATTTTTAGGCAAACAGTAATCTGCTAGTAGTTCACAAATCAGCACACTGAATATGTCAAATTCCTGGCTCTTCTGTAGTGTGCCATTTCTGGGACTTAAGGTCACCAACAAATTTCAAAAGCAAACCCAAATATTTGATTTGCTACATTTTCTTTATTTGTTAATTTCAATCTGTGGAAGAAAAGAGGTGTTTAAAAGAAAAAAAAAAATCTTATCCATTTAGAACAGCTTTCATAACATTGTTTCTTATTGACTAATCTCTAAATAAGAGATTCTTGCTATTGACTCCTGATTAGAAGTATGATTTCTAAGGCTTTTCTTTTTGCCACAGTGATGAATTGGTCACTGTTTGTATTAAGCTTTCCTAAGTACACTATTAAATGGGAAAAACTTCAACAATAAATAGACTGACTGGCTCAATGGTAAATTGAAAAGAGGAGGTAGGTGTGTATTTTTAGACAGAATAATCATTGTAAAAATTGTCTGATTGCCATGCATTTGGAGAAGGGCTACATGGAAAAATGCTTCAAATAGGTACCAAACATCTGCTCTTAAATCAATGGGACTGTGCTTTGGAAAAAATCAATGACAATCAATGCCATCAATGACAATCTTGTCCTAATGCTTGCCTAGGATCTAAGCATTCCTGATAGTGTTAGAAGCAAAACCTTTAGGCTTTCTTTAAAAATCTTTTAAGTTCTTTTTGTCATTGTGACTTGCAAGTAAGTTTGAGTATTTTACCTTTCCCTTACATGAGAAAAAGATACATGCAATTAAAGATTCAAATAAAAGGAAAAGAATCCTCCTGGGCTTCTGTATTGTTTTGGCCAGGGTTTGTGTTTTTAAAAATCAAATAAGGACAATTGAATTCTCTCCTGTTTGCCCTGTCAGAGGATCATATTTGTGAGAGACTGTTTCAGGTGAGGACAGATGGCATATTCATGGGTTTTCTGTCCAACAGTAAGTGGGACTGAAGTTCTCTCTATGGGTAGAACTCTGTATTCTCAGCCTGTCAAACATCATGGCACACTGGAAGTTCCAAGAGATATTTATAACGTCTTGAAGTTTCCAGGCATATCATCACATCCATTGAAAGGCTTGTGTTATTGAGCTGAAGGTGAGGTTCAGGGTCTAGAGTGGTTTCCCAGATCCACCACTGGCTGTCTCCCTTGGCAAACCTGTGCCTCTTGCCCAAGCTGTGCAAATGAGATAGTATTTATCTCACAGGGGGTGTTAAGAAGATGAAATCATTAGTGTTAACAAAGTATTTCTAGATCCTCAGATAGAAGCCTCTATAAATGGACAAAGTATTACTAATTGCCAGATTACACTGAATTATAAAGTGAAAATGAGGCTGGATGGAGGGAAGAGGAGGTGCATCAGTCTAGTGGCTTTAAGTTAAACAGTTTAGTGGTTTGATTTCCCATTACCATCATCTTAAAAATCTCAAGCATTTTCTATTGGTGTAATATATGACCTCCAGTTTACTTTGGGGAAAATCAAGGTGCATCATTCCTGAATTTATACCATGAGGTTATGTTACTTTAAATTAAATGAATCCTGATTTACAGAACATGACTTCAGTGATTCTGCTTGTGATTTACCCTGGAACATATTAGAAAAACAGTCTTACACATCTTTATGGCCAAAGAGCACAGCATGGTACTAACGTTCAGAGCATTTCAAAGCATATGGATGGGGTTTTTTGTTTGTATGATTTGGTATTGTCATTCTTGTCCTCTTCATTCAGCCCTGGCAAGAAAAAAAATGACTGGTTTATTCAGTCCTTTCCACTTTCTGAATTTCCTGCAATACCACAGTGATGTTGTGCTTGGGCTCCTAGCTTACTTTTTGTTGGCATTTTGGAAGGTTTCAGGAATTGCAATAAGTTGGTAAAATGTGGTGTTTGTTTTTATGAGTTGTGTTATTTATATGTTGTTTTGATTTTTTTTCTGCAAAGCCTGCTTTTTTTAGGACCAAGCTCTGTAATAGGCTCACAGAATCACAGAATGGTAAGGATTAGAAGAGATCTCTGGAGATGATCACTAACTTCCAGGTTCGCCTAGAGCAGGTTGAACAATATTGTGTCCAGAAGGGTTTTGAATATCTCCAGAGAAGGAGATGCCACAACCTCTCTGGGCAGCCTATTCCAGTGCTCTTCCATTCTCAAAGAAGTTTTTCCTCATGTTCAGATGGAGCTTCCTGTGTTTCAGTTTGTGTCCATTGTCCCTTATCCTATCACTGGGCACCAATGAAAATTGACTGGCTCCATCCCCTTGACACCCACCCTTTAGATATTTATAAACATTGATAAGATCCTCTCTCAATATTCTCTTCTCCAGGCTAAACAGACTCACATCTCTCAGCCTTTCCTTGTAAGAGATGTTCCATTACCCATATCATATTCGTAGTCCTCCATTGGACTCTCTCCAGTAGTTCCCTGTCTCTCTTGAACTGGGGAGCCCAGAAATGGACACAGTACTACAAATGTGGCCTCACTAGGGCAGAGTAGAGAGGGAGGAGAACCTCCTGGTTGTCGGGGAATGGCTGCACGAACACATCAGCATGGGTTGAACAAGCTAGACCGAAGGAAGGCCTGTGTTCGGGCCCTGTGTACGTGTGCACGAGAGGCCTGAGCCTGGGCCCCCGAGTATGTGTGTGGGGGCACGAGCAGGCATCCTTAGCCGTCCTTGAAGGCAGAACAAAGAGGATCCTGGCGGCTTGCCCAACTTCAA
>JANHFX010153650.1:0-11085 GCA_027560015.1 Chloroceryle amazona
TCTCTTCCATGTGCTGAGATATGATCTCCAGAATGAGATGCTCCATTACCTTTCCAGGAATGGAGGTAGGGCTGACTGGTCTGTAATTACCAGGGTCTTCCTTCTTGACTTTTTTGGAGACTGGAGTGACGTTGGCTTTCCTCCAGTCCTCAGGCACCTCACCTGTTCTCCGTGATCTTTCAGAAATGATGGAGAGTGGTAGAGCAAACACATCAGCCATCTCCCTTGGCACTTGCGGGTGCAGTCCATCAGGGCCCATGGATTTGTGTGTGTGCAGTTTACGCAATTGATTTCTAACCCATTCCTCATCAGCCAGTGGAGAGACTTCCTCCTTCCAGGCTTTCACTCTTACTCCCAGGGTCTGGGATTCCAGAGGGCTGGTCTTGGCAGTGAAGACTGAAGCAAAGAAGGCATTCAGTAACTTTGCCTCCTCTCCATCCTCTGTCACCGGGATTTCCACCTCATTCAGCAGTGGGCCCTCATTTTCCCTAGTCTTCCTTTTACCATTGATGTATTTGAAGAAGCCCTTCTTGTTCTCCTTTACTTCCTTTGCCAGAATTAATTCCAAGAGGGCCTTGGCCTTCCTTGTTGAATCTCTACAAACCCTGACAGTGTTCCTCTAATTCTCCCAAGAGATCACTCCCTTTTTCCACATGCTATGAACTTCCTTCTTCCACTTGGCTTTTTTTAACAGCTCCTTGCTCATCCATGCTGGTCTCCTGCTGCTTCTACTTGAACTTTTACTCAGAGGAATGCAACTGTCTTGAGCTTGGAGGAACTAATGTTTGAAAATTAACTAATTTTCTTGGTCCCCCTTACTTTCTAGAGTCTTAGCCCTAGGGATTCCTCCAAGCAGGTCTTTGAAGAGCACAAAGTTAGCCCTCCTTAAGTCCAAGATTGCAATCTTACTTATTGCCTTGCTTTTTCCTTGTATGATACTAAACTCTACCATGTTGTGATCACTGCCACCAAGGCTGCCCCCAACCTTCACATCCCCTACCAGACCTTCTTTGTTCTTTAGTACAAGGTCCAGCAGTACTCCCTTCCTTGGAATTTCCAACACTTGCATCAGGAAGTTATCATCAGTGCATCGCAAGAGCCTTCTGGACTGAGTATGCCTCACTGTGTAGCCTTTCCAACAAATATCAAGGTGATTGAAGTCACCCATGACCACCAGGACATGTGATCTTGAGGCTACTTCCAGCTGCCTGTAGAAGGCATCTTCCTGGTTTGGTGGTCTGCAGTAGACACCCACAACAGTTTCACCCATATCTGTGTGCCCCTTAATTCTCACCCATAAGTTTTCAACACATTCTTCACCTGCCCTGGGAAGAGCTCAATGCATTCCAGTTGCTCACAAACATAAAGAGCAACTCCACTGCCTCGTCTTGCTGTTCTATCTTTCCTAAAAAGTACATAAGTGTCCATGACAACATTCCAGTTATGTGCACTATCCCACCATGTCTCAGTAATTGCAATGATATCACGGTCCTGCGACTGAACATAGATCTCCAGTTCCTCCTGCTTATTCCCCATGCTGCGTGCATTGGTGTATAAGCATTTCAGAGAGGTTGTTGAGTGTATAGTTTTCACTCTTGGCAGGTGAAAGTGGAATGTTTCTCATGTGTTACTGGAAGGAATAGCTGGGGTCCTGAACAGAAGGGAAATATTTTGGTAATTTTCAACACTTCTGATAGGCTCCTCCTGATTTTTTTTTTCCTCTTGCATTTCTAATTCTTCCATTCCAAGAGTTGTCTGCTGCTAATGCCAGTCCACCTTCATTTCTCACGTAAATAAGAACAAAACAAAACAGTAACAAAAGGAAGACACCATTGCTAGTGGTTCTCTAATTTCATTGTCAGAGGAAAGTAAATACATTCACATAGCTTCACTTCCCTGGGGCTTGTTTACATTTGTATCTTGTTTTCTTCCTCTGTAGGTCCACAAGCTTTTTTTTAGAAGAAAGTACTCCTGTAGACCTTAATCCTTCCCTGCTCTCTGTCTACTACTGGGAGCTTTCTGTAGACCTAGCTTTTTCTCTGCATAGACTGTTACAAAGCCAACAGAGATAGTGACGGCTTTTTCTAAATTCAATATTTATCTTACGGAATTTCATGTGCAATCTGCTGCATGCTTAAAGGTCTGACTATTACAAAAATACTCTAAAATTCACTAAACTAGTCATTGTTACTGTAGAAATTGATCCTAAAATGCTAAAAGGATATGCTTTTAACATAATATCCTTTTTAAAAAGGTATTAAAGAATTTGCCTGCCATAGTATCTATTAAAAAAAACTTAATTCTCATCAAAGAATTCTTCTGCTGCGTTTAAACCTTTAAAATAAAAGACTAGAAATGTCTTGTGTGAAGATAAACCGATCTGAAAACAATTCTATTTTTTCTGCCGAGGAGTAATTATCTTGAAAATCTGTGGAGCCTCCATTGTGAAAAACACTAATCCCTCTAAAATAATGATGTGTAGCAATGCTACAGAAGCAACCGAGGCTGCTCAATTTAATAACAAAATCCGCTGTACTAGCTGCAGTTTTGTCAAACTGAGAAATAAAAACCATCGCTTTGCTCCAGTTACTTTTTTTCTAAGTGATTTTGATGTTGTTGCCTGACGGTCAGCCAGAGATTGAAATTCTCAATACTCTAGGGAGTAGTGCAGACACTGTGGTACAGACATTGAGGTAGACGTATCATTTCACTATTCTGGATGGTTTAGGATCCTTTCCAATGCTTATTGAAATGCTCTTTTTGAAGAACAGCCAATCATGGTAAAACAAATCCAAGCAATGAAGAATTTATAGTTCTCAGCAACCTGTTCCTAATAGTTAGTTACAACTTTTTCTAGTGGTGTTGGGTTTTAACCACAGAAATAAATGTTCCCAGAAAACTAAAAAGTTCAGAAGGCCTAGACCAGAGTAAGGCCAATGTGTATCTTATGGGGATGATGGTGTTAGTGGCAACAATACAAAAAAGCTTCAGATCAGAAAAGTGAACAGCACACTGCATCAGCTGGGGTTGCATATATGTGTGGTGTTTAGTGTCTTTATCTACTTATATTTGTTGTCAAAAGAGAATCAGAATAGGAAGAAAATACTCGCAGCTGCTATGATCTGTCAATAACAGGTCAGGACTGGGTTTAGGTGATGTGGTTTGATAATTGTCTGTGGTGAATTCTAGACTGAACAGTGTATTCTCATTAAGCAGCATGAGTATGGTCTTCAGCCTTTCCCCAGGTAGCGAACACAAATCTCTTTTTAAGGAGCCTGTTTCAGAGTTCTAGTCAGGAACAAATTTCATTGTAACAGTTTCTTCTCATTTATTTCACTTTAGAACCATCCACTGTATTTTTCCTGGCCATAGATTTTGATTTCTTTTATGCTAAGTGTCCCCACTGACTGGGTTTTCTAATAGTTCCCAACTTACTGCAAGCTGTCCTTTCAAAGAATAAGTGCCTCTGTATGTATTATGTATAACCGGCACTTCATTTTGTGTGCATGTAACCAACATATTCATAAGTGGCCATTAATTTCTAGGTTTCTGATCAGTTCCTTTATATCTGCCCCGATGAGGGGAATTATGGAAGGAAATTGTGCCCAAACTGGAATAGTGTTTGTTGGTGTAGGAAGCGGTCTGTAATTTTTACAAATCCCAAGAAAGTATTAGGACTGCCATCATTGCACTTTGAGCATCTGTCACTGAGAAAAACCTCTTCCACAGTATCCCATGATATATGGCTTAGAAAGCCAGTCATCCTATTCTGTGATATGATTTGTGGGTAGCTCCCTGCCTTTTTGAAGAATATTGATGGAAGACATTTAAATTCATTTGCTTTAGATTTGTCCTTGACTCAATAAACTGGTAAAGCCAGTTGGTTTATGTAGAGAGCTGCTCCCTTCTCCTCCTTTTCCACCTACATGGTTGCACATAAATAGGACTAAACCCATTGTTTTTAACATGCTAGTCAAGCAAATCTTCCCCCCTAGCTTTAGTAATAACACTTAAGAACAAATGTACACCCAGATATGTGAACTTCCAGTATATCCTACCATGTGCCTCTGTCGTAGTCCCAGGATACGAGTCTGAACACACCAACAATATCAAGAGATTGAAGCTTCATGGGTGGTAAGGTTAGGTAATACACTGTTCTTCTGTCTATTTTCAGTCAAAGTAACCCTGGTAACCAACAGGCATTTCCAAGTCACAAGCCACCTCACTCCAATGTAGAATGTGTTTGTTACACTGCACAGACATTAAAGGGAGCCATGGGCTGAGGCCAGATTTCTAGTTTCAGTTCTGTTTACATATTAGTCAGCTTTCATAGTTATCATGCTCCTAGGCTGGAGCGCTGTGCTTCTCTGATTCTATGCTTCAGCCTGCTCCCTGAGCCTCCCAGCCTTGTGTACAGCTAGCTCAGGTGTTAGCTCTGCAGTGTAGGCTTGTCCTGTTTCGTCATGCAGATTAGGAGCTTGAGATACACCACCTCAGCTTTCGGCAGTGTTTGCATTTAAATGCTATCTTGACTGCCATTTGTGAACAATGTTCACGTCATGTATAAATCTCACAATGGGTTCTATAGTCTAAATCTGTCTTTAATTTACAAGATAGTTTAGATGTCAGTGGAATACTGAGAAGATGACTCCATTCAGACCACAACCAGGCATTTTTGTACCAGTACTTGGTGAGAGTCAGTATTTAGCATAAGTAAACTATCTGTGTGGTGTGGCCAAAACAAAGACCAGAGATGGTCTAAACTGATTTGGAAGAGGCATAAAAAGATTTATTGGTTTATGTGAAGAAGGCTACCTGGACATATACATTGATACTCTTGTGTGTTAACCTCTAGGACAGATGTCTTCTGTTGTCTCTATTCTCCAAAAGAAGCAGCATTTTCCCAAGTGCTGTCGGGTGTTTTACTAATAAACTAATTTACTGAACCTTGCTGTCTGGAGTCCTGAATTTTGCTGTGGGCTTTGGCCAGCAGACTCAGCAGTGCATTCCTGTCAGAGGGACACATGTATTCTGAGCTGGACAGCACAGTTCTTGTCAGTGCTGAAAAATGCTCCCGTGTGCCCTGCTAACTTGGAACAGATTTGCTTTTGCATGCACAATGCATCTTCACTGTTCTGTGCAGGGTCAAACCCTCCATTAAAAAACACAAGTCAAATCAAGAGATTACAGAGCTAGATTTTAAAATACCTCAAAAATCTTTTAAGATCTCTACTGGTAAGAACTGGAGGCAGCTGTGTAATCCTCGGGGGTGGCTATTTTAAGTATAATTCCAAAAAGAGACACAGTATTGTGGCTGGTTATCAGGAGAGTGATATTTCTGGACTATTTGGCTTGATACTGATAAACAGAAAAGACAAGAAAAGGAAAAAGACAGGTTAAAAAAGCTGTTACTATCTCCTGCTATTCAGACTTCCTTGTACTCATGTTTTATACCGGCTTATTTTAAATGCGTACTTTAAAAATATTTTAACTGCCTATTTATAACCAATGTAATTGGAATCCCATGTGCAATAATTACTATCAATTTGCATGCCAAATGAAGAATATTCTTGGGCATGGAGTGTATGCACACATATGCACATGTCCCTTTCCCTTTTCTGTAAGGAAGTGATTAGTCAATTGCTTTGGTGGAATGACTTGCTTGCTGAAAATTAACACAGGTACATAACCCATATAGAACTAGATCCTTCATTATAGATATTGTACACTGAAGAGACTGGAAATAATTTTAAATTTTGCTGTAATTTTCTAATTGTTTTTTAATCATTTTATATTAAAAATGCAGATATGGATTTATAATTCTCCGTTCAGATCCCATTGTAACTTAGAGCCTTTTTCAGTGGCCTGAACTAGGGGGATAGTATATAAAATAAAGTCACCTGGTACAGTTTGGTATGTATTATATTTGGTAATAAATTATGTACTCAGTAGCATCCATCACAGAACAAACTTTGTATGGGTACAGCTTTTCCCTTATGAAGCAGTGAGCAAGCAATCCTTTTTCCCAATTATCTATGCCAAACTGAATAATTAAGTAACTAAAGGTAATTAGAAGTCATAGTAGGTTATTTTGTTTGTAAGTGTGGGAATAAGCACTGCAACTGGCAAGAAAGCTTTGCGATCTTTGCTATATTTGATACATTTACTCAGCTTTTTCCTATGACAGTTTTAATAGCACTCCAAGCAATTCATTAGCTTTGGTGCCACAAGGGATGTCCAACTGCTGTCCAAACTAATGCAATAACAACTAGCCTGGCTGCAAAAAGACCGCAGGAGATTTTATACATATTTTTACCACTGTTTAGCATTGGGTTTTGCTTTGTTGCCATGAACTTTGTCATTCATTGTACAATGGTGGGCAGACCATAGTAAATGCTGGGGTGGGGTACTCTCTGTATGTTGCTAGTCTACAGTCTTCCCTTTAAAAACAAGGATTTATGTTCCTCATCACTCTTTCATTCTGTTACATTGAAGGGTCACCAATACCTGTGGGCATTGATGTGCAGGTAGAAAGCATTGACAGCATATCTGAAGTTGACATGGTAAGTTGGTTAGTAGAACTGGAATAAAGAATTTCAGCCAAAATTCAGGATCTTGGAAACATCCACCTGGGTGATATAGAACGATAAAGTTAAAGAAAGCAATCCCCTAAAGAGCACAGCCTTACCTTGAAGCATGAAAGTTGTTCTCATTTAAACTAGTGTTAGAAGACCACATGTTGAATTTCTCCTTGGGCCAGAGGAACAGATAAGAGCGGACAGTGCTCTGTTTTGAAAGTGCCAACCATTCAGTAAACCCCGTGGGCTCCCATATGAGCTCTTAGTGCTCTGCACACTAGATGATAAGGCTTCATGTCCTTTGCTCATGCAGATCTGACTATTCACGTAATTTCTGGCATGGGTGGAGCCGTGGTCATAACAAATGGAAATAGAAATCAGAAAAAAGCCCTCAGCAATCAAGGACCTGTAGCACTGAAATGCAGGCTGTTCATTCGTCAGCTGATATTATCACTAAGAAAGCTGCCCAGACATTTAATGCCATGTTGGTCCTAGAAGAGCAGGGCACATTCACTTTGAAGAGATCTCATTTACATACAGTATCTTTTCAGAGTGAGTGTTGCTTTAGTTGTAGGTGCAAGGGGATGTCAGTATGAACCCCTGCATTCCTTTGCAAACCTACCCAAATCATAAAATCATATTACAGGGGAAGACCTGTAAGATATTTAAGCTGAGGCTGGATAAGGCTCTGAGTAGCCTGGTCTAGTTGAGGGTGTCCCTGCTCACTGCAGTGGGGCTGGACTAGATGACCTTTGGAGGTCCCTTCCAGCCCTAGCCATTCTATGATTCTATGACCCAAGTATCCTCCCAGTGTTCATATCAGAAGTAATTATTATGCTGAGATGATGTCTGCCTAACAATGCAGAAGTTATATAAGTGAGCACAGAGCAGTCAGGCTGTGCAGAAGCTCAGGCTGGGTTTGCATCACCCTCTCTGTCTCTTTCCATATGTATATTTGATATCATGTTATTTCTCTAAATGAGATGACAAAATATTTATAACAAACTTGCATATAAAAAAAAGTGTAAAATTTAATTAATTTTACTTAATTAATTTTAATTAAAACAATTTAAGTGTTTACTCTTAGGAAATTCATCATATTGTTTCTTTATGATGCATTGCATTCATAAATGTACTAATCTAAAACCCCCGTGCAACATTTGTACAAAATGTACACATTAATGGATTTTACAAATTGATGTAATGCTGAAGAAGAACTCAATCCCTTTGTAAAGGACCCACAGTCCATTTCGGAAAAAGCTTGTGAAGATTTTCAAAGAAAACTCCTTTTCATTTGCCTTTGGTTGGTTTTAAAGTTTCTTTATCACTTCACTGATGGCCCAATACAGAAGACCACTAAAATCTGTAGAAGTTTTATCTAGGTATAAATGAAGCATGAACCTCAGACTAAGACACCAGTGACAAGGCAAACAGTCAGCATCTCAGAGATAGTTCTAATCTGTACTTAAACTCGTTTAGTGCCATTGGGGATCCACCAGATGATGTGCAGAAAAGAAATTGATCCTTTATGTGAGATGATTACTTTGTATTATTTTGCACTGTATGTGAATAAAACAAATGCCATCTTTTATTTTTAATTTAACAAAGGACTTCACAATGACTTTATATCTCAGACATTACTGGAAGGATGAGAGACTTTCATTTCATAGTAACAAAAACAGAAGTATGACTTTTGATGGAAGACTGATAAAAAAGATCTGGGTACCTGATGTATTTTTTGTACACTCCAAAAGATCTTTCATCCATGATACAACTGTGGAAAACATCATGCTCCGAGTATACCCTGATGGCAATGTACTCTTCAGTCTACGGTAAGACCAGTACCCTTTTATAAGAAAATACATTACTCCAATTGTGGACCAATAATCTGTACAGTGAGGAATTACTGGAAATGCAGCTAGGATTAATCCCCTGGCATCAGATAATGTGAACTTGTGACTAGTCTACCAGTGGGAAAATAAAACTAGTATTGATAATATGTAAATAACTTATTTTTCTATCATTCACATACTGTTTCTTGTCACAGCAGAATGGCAATTTTTTCATCAAGTGTTAATTCATTGCCAGTGGTTTTAGCAACATTGCAGCAGTTTTACTACTGAGTACAGTAAAGCCCAAAATTAATAGCAAATAACAAATGTGGTTTTTTTTTCCTCCTGAGTCTTTTGAAGCTGTCTCAGTTATTTTCATGTTGTGTATTGGGTTTGCATGGCAAGGTTTTGGTGGCAGGAGGCCTACAATGGTGGCTTCCGTGAGAACCTGCTAGAAGCTTTACCTATGTCCAATAGGGCCAGTGCCAGCCAGCTCCAAGACAGACCCACTACTGGCCAAGACTGATCCCAACTGCAACAGCAGTAACACCTCTGTAATAACATATTTAATAAGGGAAAAAAAAAACAACTGTGCAATGACAACTGCAGCTGGAGAGGAGTGAGAATATGTAAGAGAAACAACTTTGCAGACACCAAGGTCATTGAAGAAGGAGCAGGAGGAGGTGCCCCAGGTACTGGAGCAGAGATTCCCCTGCAGCCTGTGTTGAAGATCATGGTGATGAAGGTTGTCCCCTTGCAGCCCATGGAGGTTAGTGGTGGAGCAGATCTCCACCTGCAGTCTATGGAGGACCCCATACCAGAGCAGGTGGGAAGCCCATGTTGGAGCAGCCTCCTGGCAGGACTTATGACCCCCTGGGGGACTCTCACTGGAGCAGTCTGTTCCTGAAGGTCTGCACCCTGTGGAAGGGACCCATGCTGGACCAGTTCAGGAAGAACTATAGTCCATGGGAAAGATTCACATTGGAGACGTTCATGGAGGACTGTCTCCTACGATTGGGACCGCAGCAGAAAATTGGGAGTAAAGCCTGGGAGGAAGGGAGGGAGAAATCATAGAATGGTAGGGGCTGGAAAGGACCTCTGGAGATCGAGTCCAACCTCCCTGCCAGAGCAGGAACACATAGGGCAGGCCACACAGGAACAGCTCCAGACAGGTTTTGAAAGTCTCTAGAGAAGGAGACTCCACACCCTCTCTGGGCAGCCTATCCTGGGCTCTGGCACTCTCCCAGTGAAGAAGTTTTTCCTCATGTTGAGGTTGAACTTCCTGTGTTTCTCCAGTCTGTCCAGACAAAAGTACTTTTAAGATTTGGTTTTATTTCTCATTACCCTTCTCTGATTGGTAATAAATGAAACTAATTTCTCCAGATTGTGTTTTTTGCTGGTGACAGTAATTGGTGAGTGATCTCTCCCTGTCTTTATCTCAACCCATGAGCCTTTCATTGTATTTTCTCTCTCCTGTCCAGTTGAGGACAGTGAGTGATAGAACAGCTTTGGTGCGCATCTGGCATCTAGCCAAGGTCAACTCACCACACCCCCATGTATTCCAATACCTGTAAATGTGCCATTGATATTAACTGGGGCTCCAGATGGGGATGGGGATGGAGAGCAGATTATTAGTGCTGACGCCAGCAGTGTTAGACAGGTGTGCTCTGTTACTACAAGGCACTGGAAGGTGAAACAGCAATTCCAGGACTGCTACACCAAGGCCATTATACATGTCTCCTTTCTATCTACATGTTAGAGGTTTTCTTTATGAAGCACATTTGGATGATGCGGCAGAAATAGTTTTAATGAAGGAGTTTTCCTCCCATGGTAAAGGCCCTGAGGTCTGTGCATTACAAAAATCACAGTTCTCCAGTTTGTTACTAACAAGGCCTGTGCCCAGAATTGATAAGTCATCTGGATAGTTTGCAGATTTATGCAAGCAGTTGAGATTTTGGATGTAATAATTGTTCCAACAAGTAATGAATTTATCTACTCTCTCATGAAGACATGCAGAAGCCCTCACAACAGCTGCACACCACTTTAAAATAGTGTACATTCAAGAATCACATTGACCAGTAGGGAGCAATGAGGTGAAGTGTGTGTTTTGTTGCTACATTAATCTCCATGCTTCATGAGAGAGAGGAAGGGATCAGAGGAACTACACTACTGCCCAAAGACTCACAGCAGTGGCTCTCCATGTGAGGTTTATGACATACATTCAGCTGGGGGAAGGAAGAGTAGTGGTGACATAAGATGAGCAAATTTTTTGTCAGCTGGCTGGAGAGGTAGTCATCAAGATGAACATCAAGAATTTGTGTACAAAGAGTTACAAATCAGAGGGAGCATGTGATGGGAAAGGACAGAAATGGAGCGAAAGTTGAAAATGAGACAGGAGGGAGGGAAAGGAAAAGGAGGAAGCAGAGCTGAGGGACAGACACAGTGTGAATCAACCTGCTATATTTGCTCATTGCTCAGAAGCCACTCTCTGATGGGAATTCTTGCTCTGTGTCCTGCATCACATTTGCAAGCTGGTTTTCTACTTTTCTTCATTGCCCTTGCCCCCTCTGCTCCTACCATTATCTTTGGATAAATGGCCATAGTTTAGTGGCAGACTTGGTAGCATTAGGTTAATAGTTGGACTTGATCATCTTAAGAGCCCTTTCTAACATAAA
>JANHFX010153651.1:0-11076 GCA_027560015.1 Chloroceryle amazona
GGGCTTGGAAACCCCTCCAGGGATCACGGGGACTCCACCCCTGCCCTGGGCAGCCTGGGACAGCCCTGCACAACCCTGTCCATGAAGACATCTCTCAGTTCCAACCTAAACCTCCCCTGAGGCAACTTGAGTCTGGTTCCTCTTGTTCTGTCCCCTGTTCTTTGGGAGCAGAGCCCGACCCCCCTGGCTCCAACCTCCTGCCAGGAGCTGTCAGAGCCAGAAGGGCTCCCCTGGGCTCCATCTTTCTTGGAGTGAGGGGCCCAAAACTGAACCCAGGACTGGAGGTGTTTGAACTGGGGAATGAACACGGGGCTCCCTCTCAAATACCATTTTCTGCAGATGATCATTCCCAGCACGCTGCTGAATGTTTGGGTGGCATTTTAATGCTTAGAAAGTTGGCGTCTTTATTCTTTTCTTTCCTCAGCTTCTTTAATAGCCTCTCCTGACAGCTCCTTTTTGAAAGCCTTCACCGAACGTTGGCTGACATTATCTAAAAGATACTTGTTTCCTATAGACTTTTTTTTTTTAGTTGCTTTTAGTGTCATCTTTTAAGTTTTTTCACTCTGTCAAACACTCGGGGCATGTTTGCACACACTTGGCTGCGAGCGGATTTACCGCTGCCGCTTCAGAGAGATCCCCCAAGGCAGCCAAAGGGACCTGGCTGGGCTGGGGGGGTCATTTCTAGGGACTGCCCAGGGTAGCTTCTCTAAATACGGTCACACCAGCTCTGGCACATCCCTGATCCGAGCAGTTTCTGCATCCTCCTTCTTGGTTTGCCCTTGTACGCGGCTGGCAAGAGGACCGGTGTGTGTATTTTCCTTTGACACAAGTTTTTTCCGTGCTATTTGTAAAGCAACGATGCTTCCAAGGTAATCAAATCCATCCTCTCAAGAGCATCTTTCATTTGCACTTCAAATCTTGCAGCCCAGCTCCTGTTCTCGCTGGGTTTTTCTTCTGCACCGCGTCGAACGTCCTCGTGTTGTCGTGCTGAGAGGGGCCCAGGCATCTGGGGGTCGTGCAACTCAAGCTCCCACCTCGGCCACTAATCAAAACCACTTCTTGCAAGAGCAGAAGCCTTTCCCTGGTTGAAGGATTTTGATGATGTGACCCAAGTAACTTGTTTAGAAGAGGTTTTGTAGCCTGGGTTTCCTTTGGAGGAAAAGGAAGTCCAGCGAGATGCTCCTTGGGTGTTCCTCACCCCAGCACGGTGGCAATCTTCGAGTAGTTTGCAGAATATCACATCAAATGTTAATTTTTTGTAGGCAGGATTATTAACAAACTCCAAATCAGCCCGCAAACCGCGCGGATTCTCTTCTCAGCAGCTCTGTAATCACTTCTGTTGTGTTTCTTGTCCACAGGCCCTCTGAGGTTTCTCTCCCAGACGGAATCGGTCACGGCTTTTGCTGGAGACACCATTCTGCTCAAGTGTGAAGTTGTCGGGGAGCCCATGCCCGTGGTGCACTGGCAACGAAACCAGGAGGACTTGTTGCCGAGCGCGGGCGACGCGCGGGTGGCCGTCCTGCCCTCCGGAGCTTTACAGATCAGCAGGGTCCAGCACGGGGACAGTGGCATCTACAGGTGCCTGGCAAAAAACCCAGCCAGTTCCAGAACTGGAAATGATGCAGAAGTCAGAATTTTAGCTGGTAAGACCTGGAACTTTCTACATCACCTTTTTTCTTTTGTCTGGTTGGGGTCATCGGTTCTTGGCAAGAGCAGTCGCTCCTCCTGGGGCAGTTGGGCTGATGCTTCCCAATTCCTTTCCCGTTAGCTCTACAATCTTCCAAGGTCTTCCTCGCATGGAAGAACTCGGAAACCTCTAGAAGCAGTTGGATGCAAAGGTGAGGAGTTGACACCTTAGGAAGCATTCACGTTGCCTAACTTGGAAGTACCAAATTTAGCTACGTCCAAAGCTGGTCTCTTTTATACGGTCAATGGAAAGGCAGAGAGAGAGAAAAGTGCTTCCCACCCCACAACACCATAATTCTTGTCCCAGAGCACTCTCTGGAAGAGCTCCTCTCACTCCACTGACCTGGAAAAGCAATCTGCTGGGACTAGCTGCTGAATTTACCTACTCCAAGTTAGGTTGCTTGGATACTTCAGTGCCTGGTGGGATCTGCCAGGTCACCCAGAGCATGGGTTAGGATCTGACAGTTGAACTCTGATGGGTAACGTTCCGAAATTCATGGCCTAGTCAACATCTTGCTCTCCCTCTTAAGAAACTTCCTCAGCTGAAGAGTAGCAAAAACTGAGCACCAAGAGGGGTTTGAAAAAGGTGGTGTTGCAAAATAACCTTCCCTTTTAGTTCTCCAGCCACAAGACCTAAACCAAGCCCTCCAACCTCTAAATTTAGAACTACAAAAAAGTCCCCCCCCCACAAGCAGGTCTTGATCCTTTTTGGAGCTGCCAAGCCAAGAGCTGACACCGTAGGAAAAAATACAGCACTTGGAGGGGTTTTCCCTTCATTGTTTTTGGTTTTCTTGAAACCTCAACCTCCTCCCCATCTTATCTACCAGGGGTGGCTAATGAACCTCTCTCAGGCTGTCGACAGGAGGGAGAGGAATTAATTCCTCTTTTCTTAGCACGTTCAACTTGGAGAGCAGGGAAAACACCGGAGCAAATCAAGAGGAAAATAAACAACAAGGAGCTAGCGGAGTGGGTCAGACTTTGGCTTAGGGCAAGCAGCACAAGGTCTCATTTCAGGTTAATGTGAGTGGACAGCAGCTCTTGTAAGAAGAGCAGAGCTCCCGACCCACGAGTTCTGATCTTCCCAAGCCTCTTGGGAACGGTGTTCTCGTGTGCACGCTTTGATGGCTCCGAGCTCTCCCATAGCCTGCTGCTAATTCTGCCTCTTCTCTTTGAGCTCGTTGGCAGAAAATCTGTTCGCAGTTGCAGCTCTCCCATGATTAGAAAAGGGAGAGTCCTCTCGTTGGCCTTTTTCCCCCTGTTTAGTGAGGTGGAAGAAAAAAAAAAGAGAAAAAAATCTGACATTCCATACAAAGGAAGAGGCAACAAACACCAGCAAACCCCCTGTAGATGCTAATTCTCTATTTTTCAAGTGCTGTTGCTTCCACAGATAGGGGATTATGATTTAGTTGAACACAAGGTGTATCTGTCAGGATTTGGGGGGAAAACTGACCATAAGCCTGGCAAATAATTTGTGATCTTCTCTACAGCTTCCAAAGAGAACACAAGAGGTAAAAGAAGTGAGGGATAAACATCTTTTGTCATTTAGTTCCTTTAGTTGAAGTGCTCGCGGCTTAAATATTTGATTGGATATTACAGTGGGTCTGGAGATAGCAGATAGCTCCTTTTGAGAGGAAAAAATCCATCTTCCACCACAAACACGGGTTAGGATAAATATTTGGATGAAAGAATTACTGAGTTCCTGGCTATAAAAAAACCAAATCCACCCTCCCAGCCTCAAGCCTGTAGTTGAAGTCATCGTGTCGCCGAAGGAATAATTGAACCATCACCCTCTGCTACCAAAGAGGAGCAGCTGGGAGGTGCTTAATGTAGCTCAACGCAGGTTTTAAAGAGGTTTGATTTAAAAAAAAAACCCCAACAAACCTGAGTGAAACTCCCGAGGAGTTTTTCAGGTGTCGGGTTTGATCTATAGCTCTTAATTTTCAGAGCGGCCGTCGCAGCTTTTTGCAGAAAGCTCCTTTCAAATGCTCATTTTCTCTCCTTTCTAATTGAAGTGCTGCTCTTTTCTCCGGGGTCCAGCAACTTAATCCTGGGCAAAAAGTTCTAGCAAATACCAAAACCAGGAGGGGAAATAATATTCAGATAGCTACGTGTGCTCACCTAATTAATTTAGAGGGAATAATGCTACTGTAGCTAAAAAAAAAAGACAAAAGATCTTCCACCATCCAATCCTAGGGAATTAATTAGCTGAATTCCTTCTCTCCATTAATGAGGAAGTTTCTGCGGGAGGTCTGTAAGCTCCAGTAATACAGCTGCCATTTTAAAAGGCCAAGTTGAGTAGTTGGAGGCCTGAAAGGTATTAATTCTCTATTTATAACTAATAATCCTGCATTTATCAGGAGCCTTCTGAGTAATCTGCCGCCGTTCTGCTGTCTGCTGGGGAGGCACCTTCTCTGCCACCGAGCTGTGGGGCAAGATGAAAATGTTCCAGTGACTGCCCCGGGGCAGAAGTTGCCTCATGAGCGTTGGTTTGATGCTCAAGAGACTCTACTCTCTAGAAGGAGAGCAGTTGCAACGTTGGATTTCTTTAGCATCGTGGTACCGAGGGATTTTTGCAGTCGCCACCTTTAGCTTGAGTTGGAATGGGGATGGTAATATGGGAAGCATCTGGTCTGAAGGCATCAGAACTGGGCTGTATGGGAAAGGAATCCTGGAATCGTTTAGGTTGGACCTTTCAGATCCACTCCTAAAAGGAGGGGACTGTACTGAGCTAGGTCGATTGGTAGGAGGTTTTTCCTTTAATGTGAAGGTCTGGCTATGCTGAAGCACTCGGTCTTTTTGAAGCTCAACCATCAGCTCCTCGTGCAACACGCTGAGCTTGTGTGAGGTGCACAGATAACTGACATTTCATCCCCTCTTTTCTACCCTGGGACCATCGTAGAATCAGAGCCTGGTTTGAGTGGGAAGAGACCAGGCTGAACAACCCCAACTCTCTCCACCTGTCCTCTCAGCAGAGAGCTTCCAGCCCTCGGAGCATTTCTCTGGCCCATCCTCATGATGGTCCCTGTGACATACATTCCCCAGCAGCCACTAATTGTCCATGTCAGGTCTTCACCTTCATCTTCTTCATCTGAGCAGCTGGCACCCACCAGTGTTTATTCTTCAATGCAAACACATTTCCAACAGATGTGGCTTCACATAAATACTCACCTTGTGAATTCATCGCCTTTTTTTTTTCCCCCAGCTTCACCTTTACATTCTCCAGCTCCCTTTTTTTTTGCCCTCTTTCTGATCAGCACATAAACAAACCCCACCAAACAACATCTGCGAGTCCCTTCCGCAGGTGGATCGGAAGCGTGGTGGTAGAACCAGAACGCGCTCGCCCCACGTGCGCGTTGCTGTTTGTTTACCAGGGAGGTGATGCCACGGGAGTGTGCAAAGCATCTGTTTGGAGCTGAGGATGCTCTGAACAGCTGAGACAGGATGTTGATATAAACAGAATATTCCCGTTACGGGAATGCCAGCTGAGTAGGAGCTTCCAGTTTGAAGCAGTAGCTGTGGGAGTGAGTGTTGGTGAATGAATGAGTTGGGAAAATAATCCTATTTGCCGTGTGTTCTGCAAGCACTTGGTTGGGGGACAAGACTCTTGAAGCTGCAATTCTTTTTTATAGACTACATGCAAAATTAAGGACTAGAAACCTGAAACTGTTGGATTCTTGCAGGCAGGAAAAAAAGTTAACTGCTTAAACCCAGTGAGAACCATTGGAACTGTTTGGGGGGGGGAGTACTGAATATCCCACCGACTGCGTTTAAATCAAGGTTGGATTTTTTATTCCCTGCTCTTCCTGCCTTTAAAACCAAGTTTAGTACTGAAGTCCGGGTTGAGTTTAGAGCAAGGGCTTTAAGGATGTCGTGGGATTTATTCCTGAATGTGTTTGAGAGCATGAGGTGGTTGTTGGAAGGTTCTGGTCGATGATTAACCTCAGGAAAGAGAGTTTGCTCGAGGATGCTGCTGCTGTTGACTCCTGGACCATAAGCTGGCTCGAAATGAGGGTGTAGACCAAAGACCAAGGGACTTCACTTGGAATTTATCCCCGATTCTGCTCTCCAAATACAGTGTGCAAAGAATCCCAAGCAGAAGGGAGTTGTGCGGTGTTGGAACAGCCTTTGCGTGCCTGCTTTTTGAGCTTTGCTTTATGCTAAATAGTGGCACTAGGGCTTGAACAGAGATGATTATTTCATCCTAGGAAAATACCCATGGCAGTCTCATCACCACTACATTTTTGTTATCTTAAACCAGAAGAGAGTTCCTCCGTGCAGGAGCCAAATTAGCAGCTGGAGAAGATTTCAATGGAATAAATCAAAGGGCTGTTGGGGAACTGCAAGTTTGTTTTATATCTAAAAGACAATAGAACGGACTGAAAACAACCTTAGTCCTACCCCCAGCGTTGGATTCCAAAAGAAATCAGGAAAAAAATAAGTTTAGTACTGGCTTGATAAAAAATGGCTTAAAAAGCTTGTCCAAAACTCGGGGGTTTTGGGTCATTCTATCTAAAGAAAAAAAAAAAGTATCTCGTGGAGAAGCTGAGAAGTACTTAGGACAGTTACTGCTCGATGATAAATTCTGAGGCTGGCATCTCTGAGATGGAAAATAATAGGATGGCCTGTGCAGTTAAAAGCAGTCGATAGCAGATGATGTCAGCATAGGTTTTGGTGATGATTTGTATCATTGTAGTAGATTTTTGAGAGGATTTCTTGCCTAAGATATTAGGGAAATTGAGAATCAATATCCCATCTATAGGCTGCAGCAGATTTGTAGCCATTAAGTCTCCAAAAAGAAATGATTCCTCAGCAGATAGTTTGGAGGGAGTCCTCACTAGGAGCCAGGGATGATATTCTTGATCCTATACCTTCTAAAATAACAATTAAACCACATTTGAAGTCAATTCTAAAAGTTGACTGAGCTTGGGTGGGATTGACCGCTTGGTTTTCAACTCAAACCACACTAGGACTGGGAGTAAAATCTCTGTCCTCCCAGCTACCTTCATATCCAAGCCCAAATGTGCTCTTGTGCAGGTTCAGTCACTTACCTGCATCCCACCACTCTTTAATGGCTCGTGTCTTTGCATCTCGAGGACGATGTAGGTCGAAAATAGCGGCTGCCCAAGCTCTGCTGCTCAGCTCAGAAGAGTAAGAGTCTAAAAGTGCTGCTGCTTTCTGCCCTCAGCTCTATTCTTCTTCTTCAGGATAGAAGATAATGTGGTTGTGGAGCAGTTTCCTCGTTCCCTTGCAGTTCTGCTGCTCAAACTTTAATGGCTAGAGAAAAAGCTTCCTCTTTTTCTCTCAGAAATAGAAAGCAGCGACGGCCCCGCTCTCCCCCTGCAGCAAGAAATCAGATCTTCTCCTTTTACCAAAGGATCTCAAAGAACAAGTCAAAGGCCTGTAAATATTTTTATCTTCATTATAGATGAGAAAAGCGAGTGGCTCAGGAGAAATCCTCATTAAGCTGGAACTAGGACCCCTGATGTACAGTCTCATCTTCCACCAGCAACTTGGCACAGTTTGCCTTGGTGCTTTAGTTAATACACTTGGAAGTTCCTCTGGGAAGAAGGATGTGTTTTCACACCCTGACTCAGCTCGGGGTTAATGTTCCAATCCTTGCCTGTCCTTATTCCTCGAGGACACCTTCCAGAGCTGCTGGGTTTTTTGGGGGGAGCAGAAAAATGCCAACGAGGGAGTTGGGAAGCGTGATGGGGAGATGAGGTTGAGGGAGTTTTGCTGCCCTTTCTTCCCTGACAGCAGGGAGCTAAATTGGGGTTTATTTGGGATAAATCTTGATCTCTTCTAATGGAATTTAGCAAGGTGGCCACGAACGCCTCGGAGAGTTTCGCTCGCATCAGCGTCGCGTTCAGGGCATCTCAGGTCTGTCAGTAGGGAAACAGTTGATAGAAACAAGAGTCAGGTACTGGCACAGGCTGCCCAGGGAGGGGCTTGAGTCTCCATCCCTGGATGTGCTTAAGGATCATTGAGATGTGGTGCTGGGGGAGGTGGTTTAGGGGTGACCTTTGTAGAGCTGGGTTAATGGTTGAACTCGGGGGGTCTTTTCCAACTGTGAATGATTCTGTGATTTGCAACAGAAAAAACTACTGCAGTAAAAAAGAACAGAACTACTAAACCAAATACCTACAACTCTCCTGGCAAAGCACAATATCATCCAAACACGGTCCAAGGAAAAAAAATTACCCGAGTGATAGGATGGGAGCATTTTATCAATTGAAAACCTCTTCCAAATGCACTGCAGCGCAGAGGAGCTCCGCGTGACGGGAGGCAGAGCATCTTTATGAAAGCATTTCCTTCCCCCCCCCCCCATAAATAACTTAACTAAAATACTGCAGTAACATTTTTCTGCATCCGTAGCGCCGAATCCCAGCGAGCTGCTTGGCTTTCATCCTCCGAAGGCAGAAATGAATCGCGACGGCGCGAGCTCCGCTTGCTTCGGCTCGGTTTGGTTCTTGGCGATGAGGTTTTGGCACAAATCTGAGGGGTTGTGGAGAGAAAGGTCAGGGATTATCGAGCGTGCTGGGAAAATGTGGCAGATGCTGTGCCCTTGATATCGGAACAAGGCAAAAAACCTGAATTCAGGACCTTTTCCTGCTGCAGAATATTTATGTGCCCATAGTTACAGCACCGACTCTCAATTCCTCCATTAATTGCATATAAAAAGATGACAGAATGACATTGTGAAGCCTTACACGTAATATATTTTATTAGCTATCATTTTCCCCAAACACTGGAGGATTCTCAGGTATCAGACTACACATTGACAGCTCCTGCTTGCCCCTTGGAGGCTCAACGGTGCGTTATCGATCGAAGGAGCGTAGAAAATGTGTTTCTTAGCCGTACCTCGTGCCCACAGGCTGTGTGCTCAAGAAAAAGGGGGATTTGTGACATGAGTAGTTGGCTTTTCTTCTGGGGAAAGAAGTTCTTGCAGCTTACCACTTGATCATTGGCTTTAGGTCGAGCTGTTCCTTTTTAAACATTAATATACAGGAATTTATTCGAGTTGACAAATACCAGGCAAGGGACGGGTGCTCTGCAGGCTGGGAAGTCAGCGTAGACCTTGCTTCCAGCAGCTCCAGCCCTTTGAGCACAAGGAACAGCTCTACAAGTGGCATCAGCTTCCTCCCCGTGGTTCCAGTCAAGCAATTGGCTTGAGGAGCTCACGCTGAAGAAGACCAAGAGATGTTCTGGAGCGTCCCTGCGGTTGGGGACACGGCAGCTCCGAGCTGGGGCCGCCCACGACGCGTTGGCACGCGAGAGATCCGACCGTGGCTGACTTGAAGTTGGGGCTTCATGCAGAGAACTTCTTATCTGCTAAAGCCAGTCCATCAGTGGTTGATTATGTGGCTTGATGAGGGTGTTACAAGTACCTCGTTAGGCAGAATACGCCGAGAGCTCGTTAATCAAGTGGAGATGGACTTCAGGAGACCTTGGATGTCTCCATAATTAGGACTGGATGTTCTCCTGCAGAATTCACCTCATTCAAACACGCTCCTGAGCTCAGGGGGTGGGTGGCTTAAGAAACAAGATCTAGTGGCCATTTAACCTGATTTTTTTTTTTTTCCTTTCTAATATCAAATCCAATTTGATGGACCAGTCCTTTGGGGTTTTTTTTTTATCTCTCAGCTGGAAATAACTGGTTGAACTCTGTATTCAGGCAGCCTGAATTCCTCCCAAGATCTGTTGTGTCATTGCTCCATATTTTGGTAGGGTTTAGAACACGTTTAGGGGTTACTTTTGTTTTTAAATCAGTTTTATTTTTTGCCCTCTGCCAAGTCTAAGTGAGTGGAGACTGAGCCACTTTCAGTCTAACACGCTACTGGAGAGGTTTCTGGTCTGTGATTCCCCCAGGCTTTTGTTGGTCAATGAATTCTTTGAATGTCCAACACCATCCCATTGTTCAAGGTGGATCTCAGCTCTGGGAGGAAGTTGTGGGTGTTCACCCGATGGAATTGGGTGCATTTAGAGACTCCTTGGTTCCTTGTAAGGTTATGGTGAACTGTGGTAGCTTCAGATAGTGCTGCCTTTTACCTCCTCGTTCTCGAGCGCTGGTTTTAGACCTTCTCTGTCGTTTGGAAGGTGGCACAAAGCCAGAGGTGGTGATGATGAGGGATATTCTCACTCTGGAAGTGTCCAAGGCCAGTGGGGCTTTGAGTCCAATGTGAACCTTCCCTGGGGCAGCTTGAGGCCGATTCCTCTTCTCCTGTCCCTTGTTCCTTGGGAGCAGAGCCTGACCCCCCTGGCTCCAGCCTCCTGTCAGGAGCTGTCAGAGCCAGAAGGGCTCCCCTGAGCCTCCTTTGCTCCAGGCTCCACAAGCCCAGGGCCCTCAGCTGCTCCTCACCCCCCTTGTGCTCCAGCCCCTTCCCCAGCCTTATCACTTCATGAGTGGCCAGCTATCATCTAAAGGAAATGAGGGATGACAATTTGTTTATTAACACCCTTAAGTGAAAGTCGAGAGCTTTCAAGAGTCCTCAGAGCTGAAGATCAAACCACAAAACCCACAGAAGCTTGAAGTCTGCTGGTTGTGTAATGAATTGAATAGTTGAGGCTTTATGTGCTGTTTTACAAGTGCCAAGTTATTTTATTACCAGTGTCCAGGTTCCATTCTACCTGCAGGAGCAAGAAGGCAGAAAAACAAGTAGCATTTAAGGTGAGGCTGTACCTTGCTATAGCTAAATATTTTATTAATGTGAGGCAAAATCAGCTCAGATCAAGTTGTGACTACAAAAAATCATAGCTTGTTTTGGGTGGGAAAGGACCTTTCAAAGCCATCTAGTCCAACCACCCCTGAAGGAAGCGAGGACATCTTCAACTAGAGCAGGTTGCAGTTACTTCTGCAGTGTGACAAAGTTTAGAAGCTGGACCAGTGACTCCTCTGTAGGTCTGCTCTGATCTTCTCTGCACAGATCCACCCTTTACATATTTACCCCAAAATTTTACACGTGTCTTTCACCTAAGTCCATGGTCTATTAAGGAGAATGAGTGTTGTGTGTATTATCTTCATCCTGCTCTTGAAAAAGGCATTGTTGATGAGAACTCATAACGTTCCTGTTTATAGCTCTCTCGCACGGTATAGATTTGGCACGGGGCCACCTCATTGTCCTGGCAAGGCAGGAATTAAAAGAATCCCCGTGCCCCACTGGGGAAAAGGATACATTAATAATTGTAGCTGAATGACATTGATTACAGCAATTAAGAAAGTTGGGTGGAGAGGAACCTCAATGAAGTTCAAGAAGGGAAAGCGGAGGGTCCTGAAACTGGGGAGGAATAACCCCCTGCACCAGTACAGGGGAGGGGGCACCTGCTGGGAAACAGCTCTGCCAAGAAGGACCTAGGAGTGCTGGGGGACAAGTTGCCCGTGAGCCAGCAATG
>JANHFX010153652.1:0-11063 GCA_027560015.1 Chloroceryle amazona
CCAGGCCCCTCAGCATCTTCGGGGCTTCTGCTGGACTCTCTCCAGTAGTTCCTTGTCTCTTTTGAATTGGGGAGACCACAACTGGACACAGGACTCCAAATGTGGCTTCACTAGGGCAGAGTAAAAGGGAAGGAGAAGCTCCATTGACCTGTTGTCCACACTCTTCTTCATGCACCCCAAGACACCACTGGCCTTCTTGGCCATGAGGGCACATTTTTAGCTCATAGGAATTTTTTGTCCACCAGCACTCCCAGGTCCTTCTCTACAGAGGTCACCTTCCCAGCAGGTGACCGCTCTCCTGTACTGGTGCAGTGGGTTATTCCTCCCCAGAGGCAGGACCCTACACTCACCCCTGTTGAGCTCATCCTTATCTAGAGGAAGATTATCACCTTCAGATCACATCTCTGACATGTTTCAGGCTGGATGCCCCTTCCCCCCGTTGCAGTCACTCTTTTCCCTGACCCCAAATCCAAACGCTGGAGCACTCAAGCAGAGTTCTGAGGAAGAAGGTTCATCTACGTGGTGACACCTCCTCGTTTAGCGAGGCCAACTTCCCTCACTCAGAGCAGCCTGTTATTTTTAAAAAGAGGGCTCTGAAAACAGAATCCCCGCTGCTGCCTGTTGGCAGCTCCTCTGGCAGCTCGGGACAAGTCACCTGTAAATGCCAAGTAAAGCCAGAAACCCAAAACCGTTACTTACGAACACTGACGTAACTGGTGCCGGCACAACGCCAACTATGTGAACTTTTCCCAATTACTGTGAAGGAGCGAGGAGCCACTTCACCAGCCACACTCCAGCCCTGGCTCCCAAGGACAAGCCCAGTGACAGGGAGAAGAGAGATCTGACAACATCATGATTTACAGGCAAGGTCAAACCTCCATATGACAGCGCAATGACATTAAGCTTTGCTGGCCTTGAGTGGTGAACCTGCAAAGGGTTCAGATAAGCTGGGAAGGAGCTGGAAAGGACCTTAAGGAGGACTTAGGAAGCTCAGAAAGATGAGACAAAAGATGGAGCAGAGAAAAGACGTGACAAGCTCCAAGGGCTCTTGAGCTGTGCCATGCACGACCCAAGGGCTTCCTTCGAGGGCAGGGATCTGTGCCTCTGACTCCTTCTAATAAGACGTAATGGAGACGTTGCAGCAGCTTAGCTCATGTAACACGAGCTCAGATGTCACCTCACAGAGCAGCACCACCTTGTGCAGTTCACTCAACAGAAAAAATATGAAGCAAGGAAATAGCTTAAAAAAAAACAACAAACCAACCACCACAGAGTGACCCAACATGAAACTCCCATTTCCAGAGTGGCCTCCACTTTAGGCGGAAAATAAATAAATAAATAGAAGAGGATATAAAATCCACTGCTGAGATTTTCGAAGCTGCCGTAGGGACACAAACAGCTTATGTCCATAAAATTAACAGCAGCTGAGCATTCAGATGCCAACCATAACTTATCCTCACCATTTACGCCCCACTGACTTTCTGCACTTGCCAGTGAACCAGCTCCTTCCCCTAACTTCCAGCACCGGCCTTTTTCCAAGCCATCAGTCCTAACACCCTCTTGCCACCAAGTTACTGAGCAAGCAGAGGAGAAACTGGGGTTTAGGGAGGTTTTTTGAAAAGTGACCATCACTCTGACTGAACTGCAGATGGCAGAGTGAAATGGGTCTTAGAATCCCGATGGAATTTCTCTCTGGAAAGCAGCACATACAAACAGGATTTCCTTCTATTCAGCATGTTTGCTGAAACCAGATTTGGTGCTGGTGGTGGCAACAGGGGACAAGCAGGAAGCTGGTAACACAAACCACTGTCTTATCTCAATCTGGAGCAGGAGAGGGACAAAGCAGGAAAGGAGTATTTTAAAGGTGGGAAAACACAAAACTAGTCTCCTGGCCAAGAAAGCCTACAGCCATCTTGGCCTGGTACAGCATCAGTGTGGCCAGCAGGACTAGGGCAGGGATCATCCGCCTGGACTGAGCACGGGAGAAGCCACCCCTCGAAGCCTGGGTTCAGTTTTGGGCCCCTCATTCCCAGAAGGACATTGAGTGGCTGGAGCATGTCCAGGGAAGGGCAATAAAGCTGGGGAAGGGTCTAAAGAACAAGGAGTAGGATCTGGAGAACTTCTGAGGAATAGCTGAGGGACCTGGGGTTCTTGAGCCTGGAGAAAAGGAGGCTCAGGAAAGACCTTCTCACTCTCAACAACTCCCTGACAAGAGATTGAAGACAGGTGGGGTTGGTCTCTTCTCCCAAGGAACAAGTGACAGGACAAGAGGAAATAGCCTCAAGTTGTACCGAGGGAGGTTTAGGTTGGATCTGAGGAACAATTTCTTCCCAGGAAAGAGTTGTCAAGGTCTGGCCCAGGCTTCCCAGGGTAGTGGTGGAGTCCACATCCCTGGGGGGGTTTCAAAGCAGTGGAGATGTGGTGCTGAGGGACATGGTTTAGTGGTGCCCTGGCAGTCCTGGGGAAACAGTTGGACTTGATAAGCTTAAGGGTCTCTTCCAGCCAAAACGATTCTATGATTCTATCTGTGCACGCAGCAGATACAACAAAGATGGGTTCAAAATTTGCTTTGGCCGTGGATCTGCACAGCCACAGACAGGTCGTTGCTGCGGTTCCCCATCTAGTTGGCTTCTTTTACCAAGGCAGGTGTATGGCAGAGATGGTAACGCAGTCCCTCCTGTGCACCTCACCCAACCACTGTTTCATTAGTTGATGCCTACAAAGCACTCTCTGCAGGCAAGGTGCTGAGTAACGGTGTTACTCCCACCCCAGCACAAGTCCACTCCACTCTCCAAACCCAAAGAGAAGAAATACGAGGATGAAACCCCACAACAGAGCCACAGTAGAGCCAAAGGGACATCCCTTGCCACACAGCTATCACAGAATCATTTTGGTTAGAAGAGAGCTTTAAGTTCATTGAGTCCAACCATTACCCCAGCACTGCCAGGTCACCACTAAATGAGGTTCCAGAGCACCACAACTCCATGGCTTTGAAACCCCTGCAGGGATGGGGACTCCATCACTGCCCTGGGCAGCCTGGGACAGGCCTTGACAATTCCTTCCATGAAGAAATTGTTCCTGATGTGCAACCTAAAACTCCCCTGACACAACCCGAGGCCATTTCCTGACCTGCATAGGCAAAACCATCTCTCCCACCACCCACCTCTCCCAGGACAATACACAAGCTACTCCTTAAAAACTCATTTCATATGCAAAGCAGGAGATTGCTACAAGCAGGAGGAGAGAATCGGGCTTGTAACTCAGGAGTTTCAGCTGGGACACCAAGTGAAATAAGATCATCTTAAGGCAACATGATGGGTTTCCACCCCACACGCTTACGCAACAATCTCACAGTGAACCATCGAGTGTCGAATTATTTAAGAAACAAATATACGTAGCGATACAAAATAAGGAGAAAGGTCCCTGGAGAAATTTGCCTCTCGCTTTCTCCATCTTCTGCTTTCAGCCAACTGTGACCACGCCGAAGCAATCCTGGACCCATGCCTGAGAAGTCCTGCCTGGAAGGGGACATTAGAGAGGGGAAAAAAGACACAGAAGAACCTCTCACGGGCGTCTTTGCAATATTCCATAATCCCGCCGCGGGCGAGGCGGGCAGCCCCGCGCTGCCGCCGCTGCTGAACAATGCAGTTTTGAATTCAATTAAAGCGATTATCTGTTGCGCCAAATAAATTGTGTACAGCATATATCCTGCAGCGGTTTACACCTTTCGGGCTCATTATTTTTCGAACCGTTTCCTCCTGTTTATGCGCTTTCAAATTAAATCGCTGATAATATGCGCCAAAATAAAAAACGAGCGCACCTTGTCCGCAGAAAATTGATTCTCCTTTTTTCCTGAACCGGGCGATTGCCAGGTTTTATATACTCTGTTCCTGGCGATCATTAGTAATTCAATTTTCTTTTTATTAGCCCCCTTATCTGCTGAGCAATATAGTGGCAGAGCTGACCTCTTTCGCACGGGTAAATGTTTAAAATCTTTTCCCTGATTAATTTTGCCAGTTAAGGAAAAGAGGAGAAATGGCCCGGCTCTCAGCCATCACAATGAATAAAGCTTAATGTTGATTGTGATGGAATTTCTAATGCCAAGGAAATTGATTGAACGCAGCAATTACACCGCAATAGTAACTCAAGGGAAATGGGATAGTTTTCTCCTGGCCATAGCCTTTTGGTTATTTAAAACAATCCAATTTGCAAGGATAATTATATATTAGTGTTTTATCTGCCACTTGAAATGAACATGGGAGTTTTGATACTGGCCCAGCATTAGCAGGTTATTGCTGCAAATTACTTGATATCTGCTTTCTTTCACATAAAGACGAAATTAGGCCATCAATAACCAGAAAAAGGTGGATGCGGGGAGATGCGAGGGGCACGAGTGCCCTCTGCAGGGCTGCAGGGAAGGGCAGGCAGCACCAGAGACTCCCCAAAGTTCCAATTCACCTCCTTTTTGGAGTGGGATGGACAGCCAGACATGAGAATGGGTGAGATGCAGCTCCCTGCCTATACTGCTGCCACATTTTTGATTTGAAACAATATATTTTTAAACAAATAATAAGCACTTCCTTCTAGCTTTTCCTAGAGAAAAAGCCGAGGGAATAAGAAACGATGATGCTGTCATGCCAAACACTTCAGTGGGGTGGATACTTCCCAGATCAGCAGTACTGCAGAAGCCAAGGAAGGCAACAGCATCAATTCTTTTGGAAGGGTGAGGAAAGGTTCACAACTACCAAGCTCTGACCTGTCTTCCATGAAAAAGAAGAGTTGAGGAAGGGCCTCATCCTCCAAGACTTCAAATAAGTGACCAGCTAGAGCTGGGAGTAAAAGGTTATTGGTAGAGGAGTGATTGCTGTACCTCCACCACTGGCACAGGAGAAGTGGCCACACCCTTCTGCCATTGCACCTGGATCAGTTGAACCTCACTCAGAAGTTGGGATTTTCACTTCAAACTGGTGTTCAAAAGATCAAGCCCATGTCCTTTCAGGACTAACCCCAGCTCCAGTTTGGAGAAAGCAGGTAAAGCCTGCCCAAGTTCATCAGGCAGCGTGTGACCAAAAAACAGTGTTGTGGCAACATATCCACCACCGTTTTAAGTTTTTATTATATTGGCTGTTTGCTGTAATAAATCAGCAACAGAAAAGACGATTCAGGATAAACATTTGCCATTTAGACAATGTAATTAGCAACACACCCTTATTGGCAGGGAAGTTCCTCAGCAAATGACAGAGCAGGAGTTCAATATTTATCATTCAAATCTAATATTTTGGTTCAGATGCTCCCAAAAAAAAAGTTAATGGCTGGGGGAATTGCCATCCTTAATTACAAGCCAGCCTCCCCCTGCTTCCAACATCTGAAAAGGGCAGAGCCCAGGAACCTCCCTACCACAGCTCCCACACAGTTAACAGGGGAATTAAAAGTTCAGGCTGTTCAGCACTTCCGATTGCTGTTTAATATATATATAAAAATATATATGTTTGAAGAAAAAAAATCACAGTTAACTCACCTGTAACCAGGCTGCTTTATCTCTGTGCAACGCAGCAGCCGGAGGAGCATATTCAGCATCCTGATGATCTTTGTGGGTCCTCCAGCTTTTCCCTCAGCAAGAAGAGAAGAATCTGCTGCCTTTTATCCCTCATGTACCAGATTCGGTTCCCTCAATTCATTTTTTCATCCCTGACTGAGATCCAAACCATCTTGCCCACACTGGATGCAAGAGAAACAGACTGGATCTGCCACTCCTATAGATAAACGTATATACGATACCTGACATCCCAACAGAAGCCTGAAATACACAAGCGCAAAACAACGTGAAGGCAACTCAGATACAGAGAAGGCTTCACCAGGCTCAAGACCATGCCCAAAGTAAGGGGGGTAATTACCCAAGTGGAGTGACAACTCCCTAAGTCATTATCTCCAAGTTCTCCTTCCCTCCAGAAAGAAAGAAGTTAAATGGGAAGAAACAGGGCTGGGGGAGTTGGGTGGGGGGTAGGAAGGAACTCCTTAATATTAATGGCACATTAATATTAAATAATATTAAATCCTAAGTGGTCAAGCAGTCCAACATCTAAATGGTGTTTTATCAATGTTAATTTGGCTCCGCTGAACAACAGAACATTTTCAATTCCTCTTTACTTTGGTTGAGTGCTTGAGCTCCTCCTACACACATGTTCTGCCCAGCATTGAAATACCGGGATGACCAGAACACAAACCATATCAAAAATGCTTCACTGCTCTACTGTCCTTCAGAGCAACTTCCGTTTGGGACATACACAGATTTCTGAGTGGTTATTAATTGTTCCACTTCAAATGGCAGAATCCCAGCAAGGCAGAATTTAGCAGGGACCTCTGGAGATCGTCTGGTCCAACTTTCATGCTCCAGCAGGGTCACCCAGAGCAGAGGGCCCAGTATCACACTGTCCAAGTGGGTTTGGAATCTCTTCAGAGAAAGAGACTCCACAACCTTGTTGGGCAGCCTGGGACAGGCTCTGCCACCCTCACAGCAAAGAAGTTTCTCCTCCTGATCAGATGGAACCTCCTGGGTTCCAGTTGGTCAACACTGCTGGAAAATCATGTCCAAGTTGTGAAGCAGATACCAAATAGCTGTAGTATTACACTTATCTAGAAGTAATAGGAGTTTTATCTTTATCTCCTTGGATAGTGGGCACCACTGACAAGAGTCTGGTCCCATACCCTTGACACCCACCCTTTAGCTATTGATAAGCATTGATCAGATCCCCTCTCAGCCCTCTATTCTCCAGGCTGAAGGGTCCCAGGGCTCTCAGGCTTTTGTCAGCACAGAGGTGCTCCAAGCCCCCCAGCATCTTTGGAGACTCCAGTGGACTCTCCAGTAGTTCCTGGTCCCTCTTGAACTGTAAAGACCAGAACGGGACACAATACTCCAGATGTGGCCTCACTAGGACAGAGTTAAGGGGGTTTGGGGGTGGTGGAGAGAACATTCCTCAACCTACTGACCACACTTCTTAACGCACCCCAGGAGAGCTTTGGCCGCCTGGGCCACGAGGGCCCATCGCTGGCTCAAGTATGAGTATTTTGGAGTTCATCATAACTCCATGTATCTAAAGCCTGAGAGCTGCAGGTACAATGCTTATCATGAGAGCAGCCCAAACAACCTCAGAGAACTGCCTCCAGCCTGCCACCTCCCATTTACTCTCTGGGATGATCACTGATCCTCAAATGAAAACATGATTCCCATGGAGGCAACCACCTCCAGACCATCGGAAACCACCACCTGGAAACAAGTCTCAGCAGTGGCTGGAAAAGCTGCCCCATTGCAGGGGATCAAAGATGTCCATATGGGTGTGAAAAGGGAATTGGTGTCAGGGGACAGACAGGCCTTTGCATCGCACACTCAGGAAAAGGCAGGTCCAATGTTTTTGGTCCTCCCACAAAAACCTGGTTAACAGGACAAATGAGAAAACTGCAAAACTGGGTCAGGCTGCCCTCAAAAGATGGGAAGGGGGTGACCCAGTGTTTTGCACCCACACCACAATGCACCAGGTAGGACATACTCCTCCCCAGACATCTGGACCTTGCTTGTGTCCAATGCAGGATCGATCACTCATGACAACAAACTCATCAGAGGTAAGTCACTCAGCCAGCCCAGGACTGTCACTAGTCTGCTTCCAGTAAGAGCTATATAACGGAAGTGATGTCAGAGCTGCTCCAAGCCCTCTCAGTGGCTGAAATCTCTCATTAGATTAGATCTCTCTGAGACATCCCTGCCCCATCCAGAATCTATCAATCTTTTTCTTCAAGACCATACCGGTTTCCTGGGCAGAGGGCATCAAGAATTCAAACTGATCAACTCAATTCTATTCAAATGAATAAAATTTACAGGCTAATTATGAACAGTCAAGGTCTGATGGACTTAAGTCACTCAGTGTCCAAGCTACAGACAAGGCTGCTGCTGCCCAGAAGGGAAAAGCTGGAATGTGTGGGGCAGGCACCTTGGTAGTCCTCAGCCATGACTAGATGCCCAGCAAGCAACACCAAACCTGTCAAAATTTGTTTCAAAGCAGTGAAGCATCTCACTGATCTTCTCTGCTAACTGGAGAAGCACAGGAGCTGCACATCACTCAGCGGCTGCCAACAGGAAGGAGGACTCAAGTCCTTTGAGATCTTCTGAGGTGATAATCCAAGAGAGTAACATTCAATTACCAGCAACCATCTGCCTGGAGGGTATCAACATTTAGCTCTCCGTGTTCCAACAGTGAGGGGAAGTTCTGAAAGTTCAATAAAGGTGACAAGAACTGTCGAATACACATTGTTGTACCACAGCTTAGAGAAACTCTCTGGGAAGAGGACACACAATCAAGTTCTCACCATCACCACATCAACAGAAGATACTCCCAGCAAAATATCTCAACTATGTGAGCTTCTCTTAGCAGAAAGATCACAGAATCACAAGAAACTCCCAGGTTGGAGGGGACCTCCAAAGGTCATCTAGTCCAAACCCCCTGCAATGAGCAGAGACATATGCAACTAGAGCAGGTTGCTCAGAGCCTCATCAAGCGTGACCTTGAATGTCTCCAGGGATGGGTCCTCCACCACCTCCCTGAGCAACCTGTTCCAGTGTTCCATCACCCTCATGGTAAAGAGCTTCTTCCTAATGTCCAATACATGTGTTTAATTAATCTGTAGAGAGGCTGGACAAAGCAGAAGCAACCTACTGCTGGCTCATGGCTAACTTACTGCCCACCAGCACTGCCAGGTCCTTCTCCATGGAGCTGCTTCCCAGCAAGTCACCCCTCACCTGTATTGGTGCAGGGGGTTATTCCTCTCAAGGTACAGGACCCTACACTTGCCCGCGTTGAACTTCATGAGGTTTCCCTCCACCCATCTCTCCAGCCTGTCCAGGTTTCACTGAATGGTAGCACAGCTCTGGTGTGTCAGCCACTCCTCCCAGTTTTGTGACATCAGCAAACCTGCTGAGGGTCCATCCTGGCTCTTCATCCAGATTACTGATTAACTTGTTGGAAAAGACTGGACCCAGAACTGACCCTTGGGGAACATCACAAGCTACAGGCCTCCAACTATGCGCCACTGGTTCACTTGTTCACACACCACCACTGAGCAGCAGACAGAATGAGAGCCAGAAACACACCAAAAACACAACACACACATATAGGTGCAACTCTCCATCTGATTTCTGCTCCAAGTGCCAAAGCAGCAGGACATGGATGCAAACAACCTGTGAACAAACAAGATGGACATGGTATTCCTCTAATTATAGCTATTTTAAGCAAATTACAGTTGCCCACAGACACAGTGCTGGGATCCAGGTGCATTAGGCAAGCCAGAAGGTGCTAGAGGAGGATCTCATGACACACAGAAGCTTTTGCCTAGTGCCAAAAAAGAAACTGGTTTTACAGATGTATTCCTGCTTCCATCATTCTCTTCCTCCCTTGAGCACCCTCCCATTTGCTGCAAAACCAGCAAAAACACATTAAAACCGAAACCATTTAAAATGGAGATGTCAAAGCACAAGACAGCTTCCACCTTACTCCAGCCAAACTTCAGCTCCTCAAGGTTTGCTCCAGGACCAACACCAGCACATTCACCTCCTGGAAAACCTGGGAACCCATTTCCAAATCCAAGAGTGTCCTTCAGAACCCGCAAAAAGTCAATGACCCCTTGGGTCAGCTGTTCCTACCTTCCTTAGTGGAGATCTGCATCCTGGTGGTCGGCAGCCTGCAGAGCCTGTGTTTAGTGATGTGCACCAGGCCCTTAGGTGAGGAGCGTTTGGGCGTCGCAGGTTTCCCCCGTGAGGAAATTTTCTTCCTGGGGTGGAAGTGGCTTTTCAGAGACGTGGTGGGTGAGGAGCTGGTCTTCTTATCCACTGGGGAGCTGTGAAGGGGAACACAACACAGTTAGAAGAGAGGTGACCGAAATGCAATTGGTCGTCTTCTCCAGAGCTGAGAAGCTGGTTCACCAAGCCTCACATTCCAAGGGTGAGAAGCAGCACTGAAGAGAAAATTGCAAGTAAATAAAGGGGCAAGTGTGATTATTTTGTCACAAAACACTGATGGAGAATGAGGTATTTGACAGCCTGACTCAGACTGTTCCGCTCCACTTTCTGCTCAGCAGATGCGAGAGGAGAGAATCGTTTTGGTCAGAAAAGACCTTTAAGGTCATCAAGTCCAAGCACTGCCAGGGTTAACAGTTGGACTTGGTTTAGTGTGGTTTAACTGCCACACTAAACCATATCCCTCAGCACCACATCTCCACACCTTTGAAACCCCCTACCCTGGGCAGACTGGGACAGGACTTCACAACCCTTTCCAGGAAGAAATTCTTCCTCGATTCCAGCCTAAACCTCCCGTGGAGCAACTTGAGGATGCTTCCTCTTGTCCTGGCACTTGTTCCATGGGACAAGAGACCAACCCCACCTGGCTCCAACCTCCTCTCCTCTCAGGGAGTTGTCAAGAATGAGATGGTCTCATCCTGAGCCTCCTTTTCTCCGGGCTCAACAATCCCAGGTCCCTCAGATGCTCCTCATCAGATTTGTGATCTAGACCCTTCCCCAGCTCTGTTCCTTCTCTGGACATGCTCCTCAATGTCCTTCTGGGAGTGAGCAGCCCAAAACTGAACCTAGCATTCAAGGGGTGACCTCCCCAGTACCAGTCCAGGGGGATGATCCCTGCCCTAGTCCTTCTGGCCTTTAGAGACACGAGGGGGCTTCATATACCTGACTGCCAAAAAATCTAGAACAGTCACAGTAGCATTTCAGTACTTCAAGAGGGCTAAAACAGGATGGCACCCAAGGGAAGTGCCAGCAGATCATCACAGAAAGTGATTCTTCGCAGCATGCAGAGCTCACCTTCTACTCCTGGTCCATCCTGGACTCTGTACAACACTTTACAGGGGTAAAGTTGATCACGTGAGAGGGAGGTTCTCCTACCTCTCTACTCTGCCCTAGTGAGGTCATGATGGAGGACTGTGTCCTGTTCTGGGCTCCTCACTTCAAGAGAGACCAGGAACTACTGGAGAGAGTCCAGCAGAGGCCCCAAAGATGCTGAGGGGCCTGA
>JANHFX010153653.1:0-11047 GCA_027560015.1 Chloroceryle amazona
ATCCCCTGGGAGCCCTGGGCCTTTTCCCTCTCCTGATCAATAAACCCCTTCAGCAAAGCAATGCTCTGTGTGTGTGCATGCCCATTTCCATGTCCCCCCCTTCTCTGCCATCGCCCCAACACCGGTGTCCTCTCTGGCTGCACCGCTGTGAGGAGCAGAGGGGCTGAGGGCAGGGCTGGGTGCCCAGATTCCTTGGGGGTCTCTGTCTCTGTCCAAAGGAGGTTCCCCTGGAGCATCCCGCCGTGAGGCTGGGAGATGCAAGCAGCAGACCAGACCCACCGTGTATTGGGGTAGGGGAGAAGAGGATCCTGGAGAGGGAGCTGGGACTCCTGGGTCCTGTGCCGTGCTCTGGGAGAGGAGGTGGTTCCCTGTCCCATGGACTCAGCACTCCTGGTTACTCAGGAGACTGCAAAGTCCCATGCTGGGCCCATGGGCCTTCCTGGAACCCTAGCTCGCGTCCTTCTCTGGGGACCTCCCAGCCCAGGCCAGGGAGGCGGGTCATGGGCACCAGAGGCTGGTCTGACCTTCCCCTGTCCCTCCACTATGAGTGCCCCAGCTTGGTGAGACTTTGTGGTCATTGTCTCTTGGCTCTGCTCTCGTCTCTCTGTATGTCTGGCCCTTCTTTTTCTTTACAGTTCATGTTAGATAGTCATAGAAATGTAACTCGGTACCTTTTTATGACATTAAAAATAGTACTAATAGTTGATGTGTTTCCATACAGTCATCAAACTAAATGTCTCCAAGACTTTGATCAGATATGGCTTTATGATTAAAAGACTGAAAATATGAAATGAAGTAATGTTTGTGACACCCAAGAATCAAGAAAGCTAAAGATACAGCTGAAAATACTTACCTGAGATTTAAAGTGTCCTTTTACAGCAGTAGCCTCAGTAACCAGCACTACATCAAACCCTGAAGAAAGTTCAGGTCGCTTCCCATTTCTAATGTAATGGTTCATTAGCAAATGTGAGAAGAAAGTTTGCTCCTAGTAATTAAAAACAAGCAAACAAACAGTAAAACATTTATGCCTACATTATGTATACAACTAAAGAAATTAACACTTCAACCTAGATTACAATTTCTAGCTTTAAGGAATCAAAAATATTTCCTGATGTCATTTTCTTATTGGGTTTACTTGCTAGTTTATATGTTTCAGCAACAAGCATCAGGTATTCTGGTGGTTAGTATGAAAGAGAGGATTCTAGTCTTACAATGCAATGGACTGCGCAGTGTGTAATTTATACTGTAGTAAAAGTACAGAGAGGGATAATAAGTAAGGAATACTAGAGTTAGTACAAGAGAGTTTGAGAAGATCAAGAGGAAGACAGGTGCTCTAGTTTCTTCTTCTGTAAGAAAGGCTAGAAGTGCCAGATACACCTACCAGAAACTTCTATCAATTCTCATTGGTTAGGGAAACAACTTTGAAACTCAAGGTTCAACTGTTTCAGGCTTTGACAGATAACCTTGACATCTCTTATATCAGACTTTCCCCACATACTGAGCAGGGTTGGGGATTTTCTTTATTGTATCCCTTGAGGTGAATTAAACACGAGTTTGTGCTTAACTATATATATATCTAAAGAAATAAAACACTGGGTGATGCATGAGGCAGAGCCCTACTGCCATAAGCGGTTCTACAGGGAATCTGCACAGATGGGGCAGGAGCCAATTCTTTTAATGCACTGGGACCAGCACCCACCCTGTGAGCATCATCATGGGGCACCTCAGTCCAGCCTGGGGTCCAGCCCAGCCCAGCTCTGGTCCAGCCAACTCATCTGCCCAGAGGTGGCCCCTGAGTTCCCTTGCATCCCAGGATGCTGCTGCTTGAATTGTTTGGATTCTTGCTGAGACAGCTGTTTATTTTTGATGTTGTATTTTTGGGTTTTCCACACAGTTCACTTAAAAATTTACAGATCAGTTTGGTGCATGTCATTTGTGCAATAATTTGTGGTTGCTGTAAAACTCAAATTTTGATTCCTCAAGATTTTGCTCTTTCGTTTGCTTGTTTGTTTTGGTGTGGGTTTTTGGTTTGGTTTGGTTTTTTTTCCCCATTTTAGGCTTACTGTGTAACAGAGCCTGGAGCAGGCTCTCATGTGGCTGGTATAAAAACAAAGGCTGAGAAGAAAGGAGACGAGTATGTTCTCAATGGCCAGAAGATGTGGGTCACAAATGGTAGGAAAGCGAACTGGTGTGTTGACTTCTGACTCACATTACGTTTAATTCTGTTCTATACTGAGGTTTGTCCCTCCCAAGTTAGATGCCAGTATTTCTTTGAAGATCTGTTACAAATCTGTTTCACCATGCCACACCACACTATAATCGGTGACCAGTTTATCTTGTCAAGGTGTAAGAAAGCAGTCTCGGGGCTGTGCAAAGCCCAAAAAGGAAACTGAGCGATGACAACAACATGACAACTCTATTCAAGAATGCCTCTCAATTTTTGCTGCTATCAAAATTAATTCTTTCTCTTCAGGGAAGGACAACTTAGAACAAATCTAAGATAGTTGAAATCAAGAGGATAACATAAAATTTTGCATGCAATACTGTATTTCCTAAGCGACTAGGTTTATGTAGGTGCTGTGAATACGTTTCCTTTGTACTATTTATGAAGCTGATGATAATATTAAGATTTACAATACATGGAAAAGGTGGAGAACCTTTGCCTGTTGATCCAAAGGAATTCACTTAAATCTCGACTTTTGCAGAAAGAGATGCACCGACACTTCCTCCTCTCTCTTGCTCCCTCTCAGGTGTCTTTGGAAGGGCCAAGAAAAGAGGGTTGTTAACTTACCAATAGATTTATTATGTGGTACAAACACACCTAAAACCATTTAAGATGATAAGCTAAAAAAGTGTGTGAGTGTTGGTTGTGAAGATACACTGACTCCCCTTGTCTTTGTTTTACGCTAGGCATTTTTTGATAGCTTGTACCAATACGGATCCAAAAGCAAAACCTTTACTGGATTCATTGTAGAAGCAAATAGCCCTGGAATCCAAATTGGAAGAAAGGTGAAGAGTGTACCTCTGACTTGACAAGTCAGGACTTACTATTCACTTCTAAACCAATAATGCAGTAACTTGCCATTAAAGAAAAAAAGGCTGTTCAGCAGCTGAACATTTTCACCTGCTCACGTACAATCATCTTTTCATTTTCACAGCACACAGAAACTATTCATAAGACATACTTAATAATTACTTTTTTTTTTTTTTTTTTTTTTAATTCAGATAAGGAATTATTCAGAGTGCTCTAAAGTGAGATGACTTTGCACAGCTGCAACAGAATTGTTGAGAACTATTTAATTGACAAGTGTCAATTAATGTGAAGTAGTATGCCTTGAAAGTGTAAGGAGCAAGATGGACAACTTTAACCATAAATACACAGTGTGCTTTAATTTTAGCTGCTCCTGCTCAGGGATTAGGTCTTGGAGACACTGGTGCAAGTTCTCTTGTGGGGGGAGGGAGAAAACAAAGTAAGTGCTTCTTTTTAGTAGCGGGCAAAACGGGACACTGACATTAGGAAAAGAATCTGGAAACTTGAAAATCTCATTTGTTTGTTTGTGTATCTGTAGTAGAGCTCTATTTTACTACTGCCTGCATATCAGCTTCTTTACTTTTTTCTCTGCCATCTCAAAGGATGCAGTTGAACTAGAAAGAGACAAATGAGTGATGACAGATGCGGAACTGATTTCACATATAGAGACAGTAAACTGCCCAGCTTTCACAAATTAAGGGCATGCTGATCTGCAAACGCAAAACTAGCATTTGTTGTATATATGGCAATTTTCAGATAAAACTGAAGTGTTTGAGGAAGAAGAAAGCTTAGTTTATGCTTTGCGGGCAGTGTTAACTTGGCTTGTTTCACCCCTCGCAGCACCAAGCAGTGTCTTTCATGCTTGCTGAAATGGCAAAGAAAGTGTAAGTGGCCAGGATGGCTTATGAGAGAGCTGCATGGCAAGTTGATGCTGGTTGCAGGAACACCTACTATGCTTCCATTGCAAAGGCCTTCGCGGGCAATGTTGCAAACCAGGTGGCTGCAGACACAGTGCAGATTTTTTGAGGAAATGGATTTTAAAAAAAAATTTTCACAGCAAGAGTAGTCAGACACTGGAATACACTGCCCAGGGAGGTGGTTAAGTCAGCATCCCCGGATGTGTTTAGGGGCCATTTAGATGTGCTTTCGAGGTACATGGTTTAGGGTTGAACTTTGTAGAGTAGGGTTAATGGTTGGACTTGATGATCCCAAGGGTCTTTTCCAACCTGAATGATACTATGATACTAACTAAGCTGGTGAGGGGCCTGGAGAACAAGTCCTGTGAAGGGCGGCTGAGGGAACTGGGGCTGTTTAGTCTGAAGAAAAGGAGTCTGAGGGGAGACTTTCTCACTCTCTACAATTCCCTGAAAGGACAATGTAGAGAGGCAGGTGCTGGTCTCTTCTCACATGTAACTAGTGACAGAACAAGAGGGAATAGCCTCAAGCTGCACCACGGGAGGTTTAAACTGGACATTAGGAAAATTTTTTTCACTGAAAGGACTGTCAGGCATTGGAACAGGCTGCCCAGGGAGGGGGTCAGTTCACCATCCTTGTATGTATTTAAAACCCATCTAGATGTGGTGCTTGAGGATATGTCTTAGTGGTAGACTTGGTAGAGTAAGGCTAATGGTTGGACTCGATGATCTTAAAGGTCTTTTCCAACCTAGATGATTGTATGATTCTACTAGTTGAAAAGGAGCAGTGGGAATAAATGGATGAGAAAAGAACATGTTCTATGGCTTAAAGGCTAGTCAAAGAAAATACAACGCTTTCAGGACAGGTCACCTCCTCCCCTCCACCTGCCATTTCAAAACCTACGCTGTAAAATGAAATGATGCATTTCCTTCCCTAGATAAGACATTTTCCCCATCCTTCTTCACCCACTACGTTTGTTCATTTCATGAGAAGCTCAGTGAGTGTTGCTGAGAGTGTCTGAAGAGAACCAAGCTGTCTCCCAATAGCGTGTCTGTGGTTTGTTGTGTTTACCCTACTGCAGTTACCTCATAGTGGCATGTCTGCAGTTTTCTCTGTCTTTCTGTATGTCATCCAAATCCACACAACATTAGTGCTATGAAGGTTTCCACGTGTAGAAGCATCTGTAAAAATATTGTAAATACTGATCAGCTAACAGTATTGCAATTCTTCTTTTCAGATTTATGAGGGGACAGCTCAGATTCAAAGGATGATCACAGCTCGTGAACACGCTGGCAAATACAAGGCTGAAAGGAATGCGTCAAGCACGTCTGGCACAGCTATATCATTCTGTGTTCTCATGGAAGAGGATTTTAGTGCCTTTCTCAATACAATTAGAAAAGTGTGGAAAAAACCCTTTTCCTTACAAACCTTGTTATTGTGTCCAGAATTAGGCACTACTTTTGCACTCCCCGTCCATTCCCTCACTTGACTCCTTCTGAGTACCAGACTTGGTGGTTTTTAAACATTTCCGAATTACAAAGTGGTTGGTTGTCATCTTCCTCTTTCACTCCCATCTTTGGCTTTTGGTGGGAGAAGAGGTAAAAGCCTTCCCTGAAAAATTTATATGATCAAGAAAGTGAATAGAATTTAGATTTTTTTTTTTTAATTTTTACCTTTTGTTTTGGTCAGTGCAGGCATCCAGCGTAGAATCATAGAATTATTATGGTTGGAAAGGACCTGCAGGATCATCAAGTCCGGCCTTCATCCCAATGTCTCCCTGCCCACTAGACCATAGCCTCAAGTGCGACGTCTACCCGGTTTTTAAAGCCCTCCAGGGATGGTGACTCCACCACCTTGCTGGGCAGCCTGTTTCAGTGCCCAACCACTCTCTCAGTAAGGAATTTCTTTCTAATATCCAATCTAAATCTCCCCTGATGCAACTCGAGGCCATTTCCTCTCGTCCTATTGTTAGTAATTTGGGAGAAGAGACCGCCACACCAGTCTCGCTACAACCTTCTTTTTTGGTAGCTGTAGAGAGCAATATGGTCTCCTCTCAGTCTCCTCTTCTCCAGACTAAAGAACCCCAGTTCTCTCAGCCTCTCCTCATAAGGCAGGCTTTCCAGACCTCTCACCAGCCTCAATGCCCTTCTCTGGACCCGCTCCAGCACCTCAATGTCCTTCTTATCCTCTGGTGCCCAAAACTGGACACAGTACTCAAGGTGCAGTCTCACCAGTGCTCAGTACACGATCACCTCCCTGCTCCTGCTGGTCACACCGTTTTTGATACAGGTCAGGATGCTGTTGGCCTTCTTGGCCACGTGGGCACACTGCTGGCTCGTGTTCAGACGGCTGTCAACCAACAGTCTCAGGACCTTCTCCACCAAGCAGCTTTCCAGACACTCTTCTGCAAGCCTGTAGCATTGCCTGGGGTTGTTGTGACCGAAGTGCATTGTTAAACCTTGCTCTGCAGAGTGTGACAGAGCTCTGCAGAGCTCGGCATAGCTCTGCAGAGACCAGCAGAGTACAATTGACCACAGCCCATCGCTCCAGCCTGTCCAGATCCCTCTGCAGAGCCTTCCTACCCTCAAGCAGATCGACACTCCCACTTGATTTTGTGTCATCTGCATGTAATAAGGAGCTGGATTTTTGGTGTTTCTCTTTATAATGGCTCCCGCTGCTTTATCACTGGAGTTTGAGTGGATATCAAATTATTAACTCTCAGGGATATTGAAAAAGCTATTCTGCTTCCTCAGCAATGCCATCTTGCAGCACACGGTCTCTAGGTCACCACTTATTTAAATAAATATGCTGACACTGTGGGTTTGTGGCCTTTAGAAGCCATCTTTTAAAAAACGGAAAGTGACTACATCTTGACTTCGGGACCCTTCAAAAACATATATTCTCTTAAATTACAACACAGATGGGTGTTAGTTTGCTCAAACGGTGGCTGGATTACTGCTTGCAAGTTGTCCCTGTTCTTCACATGTTCATGAGTGAGCATGAAAAAAACTCAGTTTTGTTTTCATAGGGTTCTTTTCAGTGACTTGACCATCTTATTCACCTGAGTCTGGCAAAGACAGAAGTTGTCATTGAGTGCATTTATCTCTGTGCCTCAAAGGAATCTGTAGCATTTATGAAGAAAATACTTGTTTTCATGTGCCTTAAGCAAGACTTTTCTTTATGGATGAAAGTTAAGTACAGCTCTTGAGAAATACTTTATCATAGCGGGGAAATAAAAGCAGTACAGTTGCTTAGTTTTAAACACGGTTTCAGTTTAACTGATCCCACACAAAAGAACCTGTAGGAAACTGTGCTGTATTTTCAGTTCTAACAATGCTGTTCAAAACTTGGATATTACCCCACAAGTCCAAGGGCAAGAAAAAACCTCACAACATTGTGGGTTTTTTTCACTGTAAGATTAGATGATCAAAATGTTTTTTCTGACAATCATTGCTGCATTCTAATAAAAACCTATTTTTAAGCAGGGAGGCACGGTTCTTTTTTCCCCTTTGCTTGTCACATCATTTAAACCGTATTGCAGGTGAGTTGCCAGTGTCTGAAGCACATTAGGCTCTCACTACACCACAACCCACAGCAGCTGAGCAGCCCTTCCAGCTCAGCAAGACCTAGGCCTGTGCTGCTGCTATTGGCACGTATCTTGGTTTGAGGATTTAGAGACCATCCAGCAGCAACAGCAGAGTATCAGCTTCAGAAAGTGTGGCTTCCTTCACTACTACACTTCTTAAGCAAGGAAATGTGCCATTGGGATGATTCAAGTGAAAGCATGTAGCTTTTCCTTAAGAATGATTTGCAGCACCACCTTTATTTCAGACCCACTCTAGTTAAACCTCTAATTCCTTTCCATCAGTATTATACTTAGCTATATTTCCCGAGGAGGAGGTGTTTTTATGAGGTTTTTTCTTTCTCACATAGGAAGACATTAAACAGAAGGGTCTACCTAAGTCATCTGGATGATGGTATCAAGCATACCCTGATGAAGTTTGCTGATGACACCCAACTGAGTGGGGGAATGGACACTTTGTCAGGGACAGCTGCCCTGCAGGATGACCTGGATAGGCTGGAAGAGTGGGCTAGCAAGAACGTTCTGAAGTTCAACAAGGGTAAGTGTGAGGTCATGCACCTGGGAAAACACATTGCAGGAGCACAGCATGGTCTGGGATCTACCCAGATGGAGAGCAGCACTGTGGAAGTGGCCTGAGGTGCTGGTGGACAAGTGGCTCAACAGGAGTGATCAGTGTGCCGCTGGGGCAAATAAAAACCAGTGGGATGCTGGGTGCATCAACAAGGGCATCATCATCAGAGTCACTATCCCACTCAGTGCTGGTTAGGCCACACTTGGAATACTGTGTTCAGTTCTGGTCCTCCCATGTAAAAAAAGATGTGGACAGGCTGGAGAGGGTCCAGAGAATGGACACAGAGATGATCCAAGTGCTGGTAAGCTACCATGTGAGGAAAGGCTGAGAGAACTGGGTTTGTTCAGCCTTGAGAAAAGAAGGCTCAGGGGAGACCTCCTCACTGTGTCCCAGGATTTTAAATGTGGCTGCAAAGAAGATGGGTGCTCCCTTTTCACATGGAAAAGTCAGGGGGTGTTGGGCACAAGTTACTCCTGGGGAGATTTTGATTGGGCACAAGACAAAAAAAAAAAAAAACAAAAAAAAATCACAGAATTTCCAAGCCCCCTTGCTTTCTATCACTCCTCACCGAAGTGGGTGGGGAAGTGCGGCAGGACAAGGATTCCAAGATAAACTCAGTAACAACGTAGTGTTATTAAATAGGTATCCTTTATTGCAGTGCTGGACACACAGGGGGTCACTCCTCCAAATGTGTATGCTGATGCAAGCCTGGTACCTAATTCATTTGTAGGATAGACATACATATTCATTATATTTCCTAGAAAGGGCAGTCTTATGCTAATGGTTTCCCAGAATTCATTTACATAGTCTGAGCATGCATAGTAAAATTAGTGCTTAGGGTCTTTTCTCCCTCCAGTGGTCTTTTGTGACTGCTGGTGATCATTTACTTCATCTTCTCCATCACTGTGTTCTTTCTGTGACCTAAAGCCTAAAATTCTTACTTCTTGCTACAAAACTGGTTGTTGTCTGTTTAGCAAGTACGGCAGTAGGTAACACCTGGTACCAATATAAGTTTGCTTCCTGACATATTTTGGATATTTGTTGTTTTATCATATGATCCATTTGTTCCACTCGTCCGCTTGCTTGTGGTCTATAGGGTGTATGTAACTACCACTCAATTCCTAACAGCCTAATAACCTGCTGTACCACTTGAGCACAAAAATGGCTATGTCTGAGGAAACAACCATCTATACTCCAAAGCCAGGTATTATATCATTTAACAGTACCTTGGTTACTTCTCTCACCTTACTTGTTCTACAGGGAAATGCCTCTGACTTATCGCGAGTAGTCACCGTGGATTCCTTAAGGGGAAATTATGCTTGACTGCCTGTGCAGTGGGAGTGGAACAGAAGACCTGCAGAGGTCCCTTCCCGCCTGAGCTCTTCTCTGAATTCCTTTGCAGCTACTCCCCGAAACGCCCTTGCTGCGATACAGCGCCCGGCACCCGTGCTCCGAATGCGGGGCTGGGTGGTACAGGTCCTTTGGCAGCACCCGCTGTAGATAAAGAACCGCCTCCCTCCCCGCCCACCAGGCCCCTCAAACACCACCTCCATAAGCCCTGGTACAGCTGCCCCAGACCTCTCCTCTCAACGTCCCACCCCCCAAAGAAAAACCAAACAAACAGCCCCCCAAAACTAGACGTTATTTTCTGTTGCCGGCCCACGCTAGACGTGATTTTTCTCGCCTGGACTGCAAATGGTGCTCCCGCCCGACACTGGTCACGTCCGCCAGAGGCCAGCGCTGGTGATTAGCAGCGCCATCAGCCAAAGCAGTTGGACTGGGCAGGAAGAGGGGTCACGGCTAAAGCAGCAGCTGCCCCAGCCCCACCACCAACCCCCGCTGACTGTAACGACCCGCTCGAGGAGGCCCCGCTTCCGGGAGGGGTCCTTCCGAGCTCCTACAGAATTCAGACCGCCGAGGCGCGACAGGCGCAGCGCCGCATCAGTCCGACAGAGCAGATCAGGCGAGATTCGGGCAGCTATTAGAGGGGTCCTTCTGGGAGCTGCCTCTGGCCCTGCCCCGCAACAGTACGTCCTTTCCGGCACGGGTGGAAAGGGAGGTGGGTGCTGCTGCTGCTGCTGCTGCGTGGCCCGGGAATGGCCTGGCCTGGCCGAGGGACCGAGAGCACCCGGGCCGGGTCTGGCGCCGTGGAGGTGCTCCCGGGAAGAGTCTTCCGTTGGTTGCGGCTGCCAGCGGCGAGCTGGTCCTTTGGCTGAGCCTCGCCGGGAGGTTTTCCGTGCGCACTTTCAAAGGGAGGGCTCGGCCAGGCCGGGCAGTGAGGTCGGAGCGTGCGCCGCAAGGAGGGTGGGTGGAGAAAGGTCTGTGTCCAAACAGGCTCTTGCTGCTGCTGAGCTGCCCGAATAGCCCCTGGGCAAGGACCCCCCCACACCCCGAGACGACAGCATAAAGCACACAGGTGTTTTGTTGCTGCTTTTTAAAAGTGACACTGTGAGAAGGACCGATAAGAAAAACCGATGCCCTGGGCACGTTCTGTTTGGAGACTCACGTGGACTGTACAGCGTCGTTTGGGACGTAGAAAGATGAGCAGTTAAGTGCGGACACGGTAGAGCTGGGCTTTCCTTCAGAGTAGCAGCATTCCCTTGCCGCGGGGAGAGTCAGGGGCTGGGCGTGTGTTCCTCTGCCCCTAGGTTCTTGCCCGCTGTGCCCCCGGGATGTACAAACGGTATCTGCTTTCTCACTTCCCCCAGGTCTGATGGGTATTGGCATGCATTTTCTGAGCCTAAGATAGAATTGCTCTGAGACCTGTGAGGTGAACTTCTTGTAGCTGCTTTACCTGTAAGCAGGCTGTTGCTGCATCTCCACCTGGATCCTGGGACCACATGCTGTACTGCATTCAGTATTCAGGGACCATTTAAAGAGGATTATACTGCTAGGGAAGTGATGAAAGAGGCACTTGTAGGTGATGAGCTTTGGTTTTTGAGTCTTT
>JANHFX010153654.1:0-11019 GCA_027560015.1 Chloroceryle amazona
AGGTTTTATTGTTGTTTCTCCTTGTATCTCTGAGTATTGAAAATTCTATTATTTCGTGGTCGCTATTTCCTAGGCGGAAATTCTTCAGCCTAATGCAATAAAAGAACCTTTAAAATTTGCCCATTTTAAAGGTCAGCGAGTACAACATTTAACAGACTGGTCACATGCTTAAAGTAGATACCGTTTTGTGTTCTCAGAGGCTCAAGGTACAAGGATTGTTTCCTTCCCATGCATTGCAAGCACTAACTGCAACACTGTGTACACCAGAATTAAACTGGTGACTCGCAGGATATATCTGGCAGGTTGTCAGCCATAACCTCTCAGCCCCAGTCCAAATCTCACCAACACTGCAAAATCCAGTTCTTTCAACAAATTACAACTGGTGCTACTGACTCTCAGCAGCAACAGCTGCCACTGCAGCCTGGCCAGAGCCACCGTCAACTGTTTGTGCAAAGTTCCCAACTGCAGCAGGAACACATCAAGAAAACAAACAAGGCACTTCATCTCACCATTTAAACTCTTTAGGTAATAACTCTCTGCATCTAACTTAGGTCACTACTCAGAATTCCTATCCCCATATAAAGAAAAAAAGAAAAAAGTCTTTTTCTTACAACCAGTTGTACTTTATATCTACTGTATTGCCTGAGTATAATACAAAAGTAAATGTGACCATTTTCCTCCACTTACCTTTCGTGTTAATAGACTTTTGCGCCTCATTCCAGAAGCCTCTAGATGAAGACGCCCTCGCAATGCCAATTCGATTAACATACAGCCACGCAATCCTGAAGAGATGCAATCATTCCAGAATGATGTGTAACCCTGTGAAGAATGAAAGGCAGTAAGATATTTCCATCTCCACCTGAAAGCAAATAGAAAAAGAGGCTTACTGCATTCTCTAAGATATTCTCCGTCCCTCATACTCTTTTGAAGTAGCATCACAAGTCAACTACCTTCCTGCATTGAAAACATGAAAGAACTCATCCTCTATTAGTTTTGACACTTAATCTCTGCTCTTTGAAGAATCGAAGAATCATAGAATCACAGCAGGGAAGCTTTAGGAAAGTGATACAAAACACAAAAGCAAGATATCAAGAACCGCAAGATATAGAGTACAGTTTATATGTAGTCAAAATAAACTTATTAAATTTTAAGGATATCAAACATTTAGCATTACTAAAACCACACAGGCTTATTTGAGTTTCCTTAGAAACATTAACATGCTTTTACATCCATAAACAATATGGCACCAATGAACCCAGTCAGTCTCATCTCTGCCCAGCAAGATCATGGAGCAGATCCTTCTGGAAAACTGCTAGGGCACATGGAAAAGGAGGTGACCTTCTAAGACAGGGTTAGTGTTGGTGGATAAGGGAAAAGCAACTGACATCATCTACCTGGACTTATGCAAAGCATTTGACACTGACCCACATGACATCCTTGTCTTGAAATTGGGGACACGTGGATTTGATGGATGGACTGTTTGGTGGATAAGGAAATGGCTAGATGGTCGCACACAAAGAGTTGAGGTCAATGGCTCGATGTCCCAGTGGAGACCAGCGACGAGTGATGTTCCTCAGGGATCAGTACTGGGACCAATGCTATTTAATATCTTTGTCAGCCACAGGGACAGTGGGATCGAGCACACCCTCAGCAAATTTGCCAAGGACACCAAGCTGAGCAATGCAGTCAACACACTGGAGGGAAAGGATGCCATATGTATCCCTACTGGAACATGTTGATCCATTGTTGCGGCCCTCCGGCACACCTCTATCTGTTGTTGCACTGCACTGGAGAGCACAGTGCTCGCTCCCACGTCTGGAAAGTGCAGGTGCACGGGGCAATCAGGCAGTCAGCCAGTCTTAGCCAGCTCCTTGTTGTCTGGCGAGCGATATCAGGAACCAAACAACGAAAGGACACCTCAAGGACGGGATGAGGGAGCTGAAGATTGGTGAAGTAACGACCACCAGAGGTGCTCCAAGACCCCCATGCATGCGCAACAGGGGGAATGACCACTATTAGCCACTGTGGGTGGAAAAATACTGTTCAGCCTCTCTGCACACGCTGGACATGTGTGCACCAACACCAGAGCAGTCTCCATGCCCCCTCCAGGAGAGCCATAAGTAGCCCACTGCGGAGGGGAGATGGGGATTATTTTTGGAAGGTTGACCTGATGCACATCTTGATGCAGGGGACGCCCTGCGGAAGGCATTAGGACCTACCGACTCCTCTCCCCGAGCACTGCATTATGTTCCCTCCTCCTGCTCAGCAGTTTGTCTACCACCTTGGGGTCGGTATGTATGTGGGGATGGTAGGCAACTAGTTGGGTTTGCTAGAGTAACATTGCTTTTGCTTACTAGCTGTATGTGTGAGCACTGTCCTTTGTGAAACGGAAATCCTTCACGAACCTGGGACACCATCCAGAGGGACCTTGACAGGTTTGAGAAGTAGGCCCATGCAAACATCAAGAAGCTCAACAAGGCCGAGTGCAAGGTCCTGCACCTGGGTCAAAGTATCACAGAGTCTTTTAGGCTGGAAAAGACCTTTAAGATCATCAAGTCCAACCATTAACACAGCACTGCCAAGTCCACCACCAAACTATGTCACAATGCAACACATCTTTTATATACCTCCAGGGATGGTGACTTTACCACCTCCCTGGGCATCCTGTTCCAAAGGTTAACAAACCTTTCAGTGAACAATTTTTTCCTAATATCCAATCTAAACCTCCCCTGGTGCAACTTGAGGACATTTCCTTTCATCCTATCACTTGTTAGTTGGGAAAAGAGACTGACCCCCACCTCGCTCCAACCTCCTTTCAGGGAGTTGTAGAGAGTGAGGTCTCCCCTGATCCTCCTTTTCTCCAGGTTGAACAAGCCCAGGTCCCTCAGCCTCTCCTCACAAGACTTGTGCTCTAAACCCTTCACCAGCTGTGTTGCCCTTTGGACACACTCTAGTACCTCAAAGTTCTTCTTGGAGTAAGAGGCCCAAAACTGAACCCAGGATTTGAGATGCAGCCTCCCCAGTGCCTAGTACGGGGGGACAATCACTGCCCTAGTCCTGCTGGCCACACCAGTGCTGATACAAGCCAGGATGTCATTGGCCTTCTTGGCCACCTGGGCACACTGCTGGCTCATATTCAGCTGGCTGTCGAGCAACACCCCCAGGTGTTGTTCTACCTAGCGACTTTCCAGCCACTCTTCCCCAAGCATTGCCTGGGGTTGTTGTGACCCAAGTGCAGGACCCCCAGCACTTGTTGTACCTCATACAATTGGCCTTGGCCCATCAATCCAACCTGTCCAGATCCCTCTGCAGATCCTTCCTATCCTCAAGCAGATCAACACTCCTTCTCAGTTTGGTGTCATCTGCAAACTTACTGGGGGTGCACTTGATCCCCTCATCCACATCATTAATAAAGAAGTTAAACAAGACTGGCCCCAATACTGAGCCCTGGGGAACACTGCTTGTGACTAGCCACCAACTAGATTTAACTCCATTCACCACAACTCTCTGGGCTCAGACAGTTTTTAACCCAGCAAAGAGTACAGAACTAACGGTTCTGGAAAATCAGATCAAAAATATTACGATCTTCATAAATGAAACTCATTGTTCTAGTGGGCTAGATGACATTAAAGTCATAGAACATATACTGCCTCACCTTCTCTTTTGGGTTTTTTGGTGTTTTATTTTTTTCCCCATGTTCAGAGTTTGCAGGTGATCCACAAGAGAAGGAACATCATATTTCAATATACAGAGATTATACTGCTATTAAAGAGAGAGGAAAAATATATTTTATAATTGTCAGTGTCATCCTGAATAGTTTTCAATCCATTAAGCTGATCTTTCCAGGTAGTTAGGGCAGATAAGACTGATTGGTTTTGGCACTTAATGCAAAAACCTCAGACAATTGAAGGAACCTTCATAGAAAGTCAGTTCAGCACACAACAGTCTAATTAAATCAAACTTTGAATTTACTCAAACTTCCTGATGTACCTGAAACAGTAAAAGTAGACATTTACCGTCAACACTGCAAACGGTTCCTTTACACCTACTTTAAATGGCATACAGCACAACTAGGAAAAGGTGCACAAAAGAGAAACAATGCTCAGCATTATGGAACTACTGCCTATTGAAGAGGCTATAGATGGACCACGAAGAAAAAGAGTAGAGAGAGTAACAACATACGTAGAGGGATAATAGCAATATAGAATAATGTATTATTTGCACAGTAAACTTTTTTTCTTCTTCCACAGACAAGAATTAGAAGGCGGTAAATGAAGCTAGATCACAGGTTGGAAAAGTCAAAGGTCAACTTCTTTTCTATTATACTGTTTTTTTATAGAAAGGCAAAAGTTACAAACAAACAAACAAAAACAACACCAAAAACCTAACAACCGAATCACCTTAAAAAAATTAGTTATATTCATAGGAGAGTGATAACGAACTTCTACAGACAGCAACAGACCTGTAATTCATGCGTGGCCTGGGAAGCTCTGACCCAGTTGAAGTCGGTTGTACATTGAAGGAATAGGCATTCCATGTTTCCTGAACATGGGCGGACCATTGCTGGCTACAGGTTACAGAAGAAGGATTTGGTTTGAACTTTTAACACTGTACTCCTATTATATTCCAAATACCTAACAGCCTCAAAACACTTAGATGGAAGATCAAAGATCACTATTTATAGATGCAAGTCATTCCACTATTTAATGCTCTTGAATAGCACTAATATTCTCACAAATACACCACCAAAAATTTTTGCTTTATCTGTCTTTCTACAAGGCTCTTATAATTTTATAAACATCCTAACTCAGTGGAGTGCTTATTTCATTAAAGTTGCTAAGCAGGGAATTATTTTTATCTGACAGCAATCACACTAGAATAGCACTTTAAACTACAAATAGCTCACAAGCCAAAATTTTAAATCTACAGTGACCCAAAAGAATGTTTACAACTGTCACATTTATTTACACAAATACAGCACAAAGGCATTTTTTGTCAGACCTGACCTAGAAATTTTCAAGTAAAAACTAGTTTTGCTAGTGTAGCATAATGGCCTAGCTTGCCATGAGACAGGAATACAGCTAATTTAGTGGGCTTTGTGAGAAAGGTTGAGATGTCTACGACCATGAGATTCTTGTACTATCTCTGGAGATGGAGATCTGCTAAGCTGGCAGCCAAACGGCTGAAGGTGGAGTCTTGTGAAGATAAGATGGCCCTGTTTCGGCTAGCCCAACAGGAGCAAATGAATCTTGAAGGCCAGAGTGCCTTCAGCAAAGTGGAGGTCTTTTTTTCTATCATTTTTGAGGCAATCCAAAGTTATTTTTTCTCATTTACAAGGTGTCCTATGGGTATCTGCTTTTAGCTATTGCTGTTAGTAGGCTTTCCTGTGTTGGATCTTGAGTAAAAAGTGCAAAGATGCTGTTTGGGCCATTCAGAATGGGGAAGCTACAGATGAGGAAGTGTAATCTAGAAGTGTAATCCATAATCCCTTATTCCCTTTCTCGTCTTCTTTGGGGACGGAGAGGAGATAACAGAGCATCTGTTATAGGTCTAGTGGACTGCCCTGACCCTAAATCTTGACAACCTGTTCTAAAAGCCTTAAGGCATTTTAACGAATGTAAGGTCAAAGAACTTCTTTGGGGTCACCTGTTTTGCTCTACTCTTGCCTGCCAGCACTAGCATAAACTGGTACTCATATCCATAAGTGTCAAAACTTAAACAATGTATACGTATACACAGTAGTTGTAATTTAAACTGAGTTTAATAGGTTTCTTTTGTGCAGTCTGGGTCCAAACTAAAGGATATCCTGTGGCTTGTTTTACCTCTTGACTCCGAGATTCTGAAATGCATTTCCTTATAGTCTTAGTAGTACTGGCAAGTAACTTGCATACTTTGCAAAAATACATATAGGAAAATCAGAAATGGATGAAGGATACAGCTTGAAAAAATCTAAAGGGTTCATTAGAAACAAACATTGTCAGATGTGAAAAATCTTGTGAGTGAACTCTGGGAGATAGGAATGTAAGTTTACACTTATGTGTGGCTTTCAGTGGTCATATATGGAAAGTGCTTGCATGTTTGACTCCAAGTAATGGTCAGAGGGTGAAATTTCCTGAGGCCTGAGTGGATTTAGAAGTTTGTTGAAAGGGAGAGGCTTGCTTCTGCTGATTCCCTTTATTTTGTTTCTGTGCTCATCTGACCTGTTGATGAGCCAGTTCTTCTAACAATAAGCAGTAGCAGCAAAACCAAATGTAGCACAAGTACATACTTTCCAGCTGATCTTATGTACCAAATTACCTCACCATGTAGTCAGACAAACATGGGTATGAACTTTCACCAATTAAAAGGATGCTGAGGATCATGCATTTTAGTGTCAGCAGGCTCTTAAGTTAGTCCTAAAATCTGTTATCCTCAAACTGAAATCCATTAGAAAAATAAAGTGGAAACAGAGTGGAGATATTAGCTAAACTTGGGTTCCTACACAACTTGCACTGACTTAGTGAGTTAACAACTTTTCTTCATAAAGATCTTTGCCTTCTCTCTTAAAAGAGCAAATACAAAATGTGACATGAGTAGTATGCATTTTAATATCATTTCTTGGAAAATGAGTGTGATAGCATGGATTCTTCAACAATGTTCATTACATTATAACTATCCCTAGCGCATATGTATGAAAACTGTCTTTAAAATAGTTATGATTTTATTATGAGAATATAAATGTTGACTTTCAAACAGAACTTTTCTTTCTAGAGGCTCAGCTGTTGGAAGCTGTTTTACATTACAGAAATTCTGCCTATAGTAAGCACTTCAGTTTCTGTGGGTTTTTGTCAACAGAGTGAAATTGGATTTTACAAGTTGATTTTGGTGTTTGAGGCCTCTATTCTACTGAGATGCTATTTAAAATTCTAACTCCTTTCAGAAGATAACCAAATTAAGTTTTAAGCAGAGCCCAAATCACTTGTTCAAAACTATTTGTCTCTGATACCTGTGTCCTGGTTTGAGTTAGAACAGAACAATTCTGTTCAGTGATTTTACCTTTTATCTAAATCTCTTCTAATTAGCCCTTTCTGAAGTTAACATCATGTTTTCATAGGCAGTGTCTGCTTCTAGCAGTAATAATGCTTGAGTTACTAGAAAGGATTGGGGTGTGCAGAAAGGCTCTGGCTGATACTCGCTCCTGTGCAGACCAAGGTCACTGCTGGATCTTGTGCACCATGTTTGGAGGTGCAGAAAGTAAAAGGCCACAGCTGCGGGGAGGAGCGGCCAGGACAGGTGACCCCAAACTGACCAACGAGGGATTCCAGCCCACATACATCATATTCAGTATAAAGCTGAGGGACCACGAGGGTCAATCCTCTTCTTCAATGCCCGGCATCTGAGGTGAACTCTGTCTGTTGTGCCTTTGATCCTGATCCGTGTGTTCCTGAATCCAGTACCAGAATCCAGCTCCTGAATTCTGGTCCCATCTGCTGCTCAGTCCACGCTGGGACCTCCCCAGGGCCTTCTCCACAGCATCAGTGGTGACAATGATAATTGCCATCACAGAGGTTGGGTTCAATAACTGATATTGTACATATTTGTATATATCCCATCTTATTATCTTTATGAAAGATGCTCCAGCCTTCTTTTCTAATCCATAATCCCTTATTCCCTTCCTCATCTTCTTTGGGGAAGGAGAGGAGGTGACAGAGAGCATCTGTTATAGGTCTAGTGGACTGCCCTGACCCTAACCATGGACTTCCAGAGGGCTCACTTTGGCCTGTTCTGAACGCTGGTTGCAAAAGTCCCTTGGGAGACAGTCCTGAAGGGAAAAGGGGTCCAAGAAGGCTGGACATTCTCTAAGAAGAAAGTCTTAGAGGCACCGGAGCAGGCTGTCCCCATGTGCTGTAAGACAAGCTGTCGGGGTAAACGATAGGCCTGGCTGAACAGGGAGATTTTGCTGGGACTTAGGCAAAAGAGGAGAGTTTGACACCTTTGGAAGAAGGGGCAGGCAACCCAAGAAGAGTACAGGGATCCAGTTAGGTCACGCAGAGAGAACATCAGAAAGGCAAAAGTCCAGCTAGAACTCAAGCTGGCCAGCCCTGTAAAGGAAAATTAAAAAGATCTTTACAAATACATTAAGAACAAAAAGAGAGCCAAGGCGAATCTCCACCCATTACTGGTTGCAGGGGGGCAGGGAACATCGCCACCAAGGATGAGGAGAAGGCTGAGGTACTGAATGCCTTCTTTGCCTCAGTCCTCAACAGTCAGACCAGTTATCCTCAGGGTATTCAGCCCCCTGAGCTGTAAGACAGGGATAGAGAGCAGAACAAACTCCCTATAATCTGTGAGGAAGCAGTTAATGACCTGCTACTAGAACAGGACACGCACAAGTCTATGGGGCTGCATGGGATCCACCTGAGAGTGCTGAGGGAGCTGGTACAGGAGCTTGCCAAGCCTCTTTTGATCCTATATCAACAGTCCTGGTTAACAGGAGGTCCCAGATGACTGGAGGCTTGCCAATGCGAAGCCCATCTATGAGAAGGGCCAGAAGGAGGATCCAGGGAACTACAGGCCTGTCCGCCTGACCTTAGTACCAGGGAAGATTATGGAAAGGTTGATCTTGGGTGTGCTCACATAGCACATAGAAGACAACCAGAGGATCAAGCCCAGCCAATATGGGTTTCATGAAGGGCAGGTCCTGCTTAACAAACCTGATCTCCTTCTATGAGCAGGTGACCCGCCTAGTGGATGAGGGAAAGGCTGTGGATGTTGTCTACCTGGACTTCAGTAAGGCCTTTGACACTGTCTCCCACAGCATTCTGCTGGAGAAGATGGCAGCTCATGGCTTGGACGGGTGTACTTTTCACTGTTCTTCAACCTTCATCAGTCCCACCACAGAAGGGCCCTTCGAGAGGCCAGGTCAAACGGACAGCTGTTCAGTTCCCTCCATCTCCAAGACAGCTACCCCAAAGGCCCACCAGTACCCTTTTTGGGTCCTTGAAATACCCCTCTCCCAAGGTAGTCTATGCCAAGGATGCATGGGGCCTCTGGGCCAGTCACAATGGGGGGTTATGCCACTCCTTCCCAGGTAGACTCTCTTCAGCTTCCAATACAGTGAGCTGTTGGGATCCCCCTGTCACCCCAGAAATACAGATGGGTTCTGCCCCTTTAAAACTTGATGGCATTAGGGTGCACTGTGCACCAGTATCTACCAGAGCCTTATCCTCCTGGGGGTCTGACATGCCAGGCCATCAAATCCACATAGCCCAGTAAACCAAATTGTCCCTTCTCTCCCCCAGGCTGGAGGCAGGGCCCCTTTAATCCTGGTCATAGTATTCACTACTCAGGTCTTGTAAACATGAATCAGAAGTCCCTTCAAGAGGATCAGATGTGAGCTCAGCCCTTCTACTCTGTCTGGGGAACTGCCCACTGGAAACTGGGGTGGCATCTTTCCAGGAGGAATCCCCTTTTGTGATTGTTTTTCCTTGCAACTCACCTACCCATGTCTCTAGGGTCAAGGTAAGCTTTCTATCCCCCTTCCTCACATCCTCTCCATGGTCACACAGGTAAAACCACTGGGTTCCCAGTGGTGTGTACCTTCTATATCCTCACTCTTGAGCAGAGGAATGACTGCTCCTAAAAGCCAAGGTATGGGCCCGTACAGGTGGAGAGTAGAACGTGTCCTCTTTGAATTGCTGGAATTCCCAGGACAGTTTCTCCACAGCTGAAATGCAGGCCCATAGGGAGGAAGAGTGATTTCCTTCATATTGCTGGAGTTGGCCAGCCACTTCATCCACCATTTGTCCCTGGCCTTCTTTCCAGGACATTATTCACTAAGCAAACTGATTGTTTTGTGTATCTCTTATTCTGTATAAGGGTGACTGGTACTGGCATGGGTTGGATCTCTGGTTTGGCTGCAGTGCCTGTCACCAGGGTTGGGGTAGCCACACTGCCTGTTGGTCTGTTTTCCATCCCTCCCCCCTGAGGACGCTGCATAATATTGAGCAGTGTTTGGTAGATACTGGCCAGGGCCCAGCACAGCGCAGCAAGTTGTGCCTCTTTGGAATAGTCACATCATTTTCCTTTCAGATATTCTATCCCTTCATCAGGGTCCTGTAGTTGTTGGGGAGTGAAGTACCAAACCATTGTGTACCACATTGGGGGGCGCAGAAAGTGAAAGGCTGCACCTGCAGGGAGAAGCAGCCAGGACAGGTGACCCTAAACTGACCAATGAGGGATTCCAGCCCATAGACGTCATATTCGGTATAAAGCTGAGGGATCAGGAGGGTCTCGCTTTCTCTTCTCTTCTCTTCTGTCTCTCTTTGCCCTCTTGGCCCACTTTGCCAGCTTTGTTTGGCTTGTCTCGGGTCCTCTTTTGGTTCCTTCCTCAGAGCATCCAAGGAGGACTCTGTCCATTATGTTTTCGATCCCAATGGGTGAGTTCCTGAATCTGTTACCAGAATCCAGCCCCTGAACATAGCTCCCATGTGCTGCGGGGCGCAGGCCGGGACCCCTTGCTGCCTGCTCCACAGCATCTGTGGTGACGGTGATGTAATTACCATCAGGGGGGTTGGGTTCCATACTGTTTTTGGATATATTTGGATATAGTCCATTTTTATTATTAATATTATTTTCATTAAAACTCTTGTAGTGACCTCCTGAGGAACCTGAGCATACATAAGTCTATGGGACCTGACGAGATGCAACCCAGAGTCCTGAGTGAACTGGCAGATGGAGTCGCCAAGCCACTCTCAATAATATTTGAGAAGTCCTGGCAGTCAGGTGAAGTCCCCAGTGATTGGAAGAAGGGACATGTTACACCTAACTTTAAAAAGGGTAGATAGGAGGACCCTGGGAACTACCGACCTGTCAGCCTCACCTCTGTGCCTGGGAAGATCATGGAGCAGATCCTCCCAGAAGGCCTGGTAAGGCACATGGAGGACAGGGAGGTGATCAAGGCCAGCCAGCATGGCTTCACTAAGGGGAAATCCTGCCTGACAAACCTAGTGGCTTTCTATGACAGAGTGACTGCATCAG
>JANHFX010153655.1:0-10991 GCA_027560015.1 Chloroceryle amazona
TTGAAAAAGCTTTTCTTGTTGTCCTTGACCTCCCTCACCAGGTTTAGTTCTAGGGAGGCCTTAGCTTTCCTTGTTGCATCCCTGTATCCTCTGATAACCTCCCTGTATTATTCCCAAGTGGCCTGCCCTCCTTCCATGTTCTATATAATTCCTTCTTCTGCTTAAGTTTATGTAGTAGCTCCCTGCTCAACCATACAGGTCTCCTAACTCTCTTACTTGATTTCCTACTCTTTGGGACGCTCTGATCTTGAGCCTGGAGGAAATGGTGCTTGAATATTAGCTAGCTTGCTTGGGCCTCTTTACCTTCTAGGGCCCTGTTCCATGGGACTTTTCCAAGCAGTTCTCTGAGGAGACCAAGGTTGGTGTTTCTGAAGTCCAGGGTAGTGATCCTGCTTGTGGTCCCGTGCCTACTGCCCGTAATTCTGAACTCCTGGTCACTACAGCCAAGGGTGCCTCCCACCTTCACATCCTCAACCAGTCCCTCTTTGTTTGTCAGTACAAGGTCCAGCATCACTCCTCTCCTCGTTGGCTCCTCCACCACATGCATTAGGAAGTTATCATCAATGCTCTGGAGGAACCTACTGGACTGCACATGCCTGGCTGTGTAGCTTTCCCAGCAAATGTCAGGATAATTGAAGTCCCCCATGACAACCAGAGCCTGTGACTTTGAGGCTACTTCCAGCTGCCTGTAGAAGGCCTCATCAGCTTCTTCATCCTGATCAGGTGGTCTGTAGTAAACACCTACTACAATGTCTCCTATACTAGTTTCCCTCTTAATCCTAATCGACAAACTTTCAACCTGCTCCTCATTGCCCCCCAGGGAGAGCTTGATACATTCCAATTGCTCTCTCACATAGAGAGAAACTCCACCACCTCGCCTTGCCAGCCTATCCTTCCTGAAAAGGACATGGCCGTCCATGACAGTGTTCCAGTCATGTGAGCTGTCCCACCATGTCTCAGTGATTGCAATGAGATCATGCTCCTGAGATTGCACACAGATTTCCTGTTTGTACCCCATACTGCGTGCAGTGGCGTACAGCCATTTTAGTGAGTTTGCAATATTCGAGTACCTCCTCACTGGTACCAACCCTGAGGTAGCAGTGGAGGTGGCACAACACCCCACAGATGTCCCCGGCTTGTTTCCTCTGAGCCAGGTTTTTCCCTTTTCCCCCTTAGAATCTAGTTTAAAGCTTGATCAGTGAGCCCAGCCAATTCCTGTGATAGAAACCTTCTTTCCCTTTGTGAGAGATGCATGCCATCTGATGCCAGTGGGCCTGGCATCATGTAAGTTGACCCATGGTCAAAAAACCCAAAGTCCTGCTGGTGGCACCAGGCTTGAAGCCAAGAATTCATCTGATGGGTCCTCCTCAGCCTTTCTGGGTTGGTCCCTTTAACAAGAGGGATAGAAGAAAACACAACCTGTGCTCCTACTCCCTTGACCAGTTGACCCAAGGCCCTGAACGGGTCCCTCTCCAAGAAGATTCTCCAGATACATGCTCAGTGGAAAGCAACCAGAAAGAAGCAGCAAATGCAAGAGGCATCTCAAAGCAGAGAAGGCACTGGAGCTATTCAGCACCCAACCATGCACTAGAGAGGTAGAAGAGGCAAGCATTATGAAATAAGAGCAGATCTTTGGGGTTAACCAGCTAGTCCAGGACACCAGCACTGACAAGAGACAGAAGGATATGCTTTTTAGAGCAGAGCACATGAAGCTGACCATTACCTGTGGCCCATTAACCCTACATCCACACGCATTGGGTTAAAGGTGTCAGGGAGAGGAGGAGAACCAGTGTGGGTAGTATAGTCATCCCACAGCATAACTCAGAGGCAGAGGCAACACTCTTGAACAGTGCTTCATCTGTGTGCTGTTAAGCACAGATTGTCTAGAGCATGTCTGAAGAGAATGACATCTGGATGCTCCATGTCAAAAAGAGCACCAGCCTGCACACTGAAGCCCTGGCACTTGCTCTCTGGCTGAGACAGCTCAGGACAGAGCAGCACACCCAGCAGAGAGGCACTGGGGTCCCTCTCCCACTCCGTCTGTTCTGACTTTCTGACTATTTTATTTTTCTTTCTCACTTTTCTTGATCAAGTTACCAGCAGCCCAACTCACTCTTTTCCTTTGGAAGACCACCTGACAATATTATCTCCTCCCAGTGGTGGAAAAAATAAAGTCAAAAGTGGTTTCACACAGCAAAGTGAGGCAAAAGGGAGTGAAGGGCACTCAAACATGAGTCCATCCCATGCTGACTGACCCCATGAGTAAGTTCAGTCTTGCTCAATAGAAGAAAATCACTTCCCATTTTCAAACTGCAGGATATCCCCAATCCTGTTCAAAGAGGGATCCTAGAGAGGAAACATCTGTGCATTTAAAAGCTTGAGCTCCCTGAACATGTGTTAGCTCACATTGCATTTCAGCAGAATGCAACCTAGGGGGTCACCCACACACACAACCCAAAGTAAAGCAAAACAATCCCAAAAGCATAAATGCAGGCCATGAGCAACCTGATCTAACTCTGAACAGGGGGTTGAACCAGAGAACTCCAAAAGACCCTTCCAATTTAAATTATTCTATGATTTTATGATCCTGTTTCAACAGAGCCTGCAGCCTTGGAGCAACTGAAAAGGATGCCTGTTGCTGTGGGAAACGTTTGAACTAAATGCAGTGTCACCTGCTTTGACTGCTCTGAGTCAAACTGCATGTTTGTTCCAGACCCAACAGTACAAAGAAAGGCTAAGAGTCCATCTAAGCAGCTCCCATGCAGTGTCCTGCCTAGTGCTGGAGGATCACTGGTGACAGAAATCTAGACAAAATCTGCAGGGGAAACTCCCAGCAAGAAACAATGCAAGGACACAACAGGGAAAAACTGCCACAACATGAACTTGTACCAGAACAGCCCTGTGTTCTGCAGGGAAAAGCTTGCTACGCACTGACATTGCTGATCTTATGTTTCTGTCTAACTGCAGTCTTCATAAATTTCTAACTTGTCAAAGGTATGTGTCAACCCAGGGGTATGAAGCAGAAATAAGGCAGACATGGTGCCATCAAAGAAGTGTGGTCTGTGTTTGAACACATAATTTGCTAGTGAGAGAAGTACACAGAAGACCCTTGGCAGCAGGGATGCCTACAGCAACATTCATATCCATCCCAAGTTTGGCATGAAGATCCCAGCACTGAGAAATTCCCCACAGACTCTCCTCAGGCTGGGCATGAGCATGCTTGCACCAGCACGTGCCCTAGAAGAGGGGAATGCCTGGGGCACCTATGAACCCCTTTGGCATTACCTACAGCCTTTCTCTCACTAGTATGTTGAGTCATTCTGTTTTTTGTTCATCTTTATGAAATCTTTCTTGCTCAACATTTGGTTTCCATAGAGTCACATAAACTGTGTGAAACAGATTTATATTTAGAAAGTGGAGTGGATCATATGATCTATTCTGGTTGTCATGGTAACCAACACAAGCTCCCATTTGCCAGAATTTGATGGCACACGGCTGCTGGGGAGAAGTCGCCCTCTCTGGGTGGCCCCATGGGCACTGCCTCTGCAGCAGAAACACAGCAAGACATTGCCAATGCCCCTACAGCCTCCACAGTCCAGACAGTAGCACTTCTTTGGGCACCATGCCTCATGTCCAGCCACCTGCCATAACACCAGCATTATTCCTCAAACAGAAACAGACCCTTTTCCTATGACAAGTGTTAGGGCATCTCAAAGCACTGCTGGCACTGGCAGGCTGGAGCAGTGGGCTGAACTATGCCCAGCACATACCCCACATGCCAGTCTAGCAGGACAGCTCTCATTTTTCCCAGTCTTAAAAACCTCCCTACTTTAGTAAGTCTCCTCTGTGCCACATGAAAGTCTTATTCACCTCTTCTTCCTCCTAAATAAATTCATCTTCTCCATGCAGCTGCTGTTTCCTTGAATGCCATCTCTGACACCTTCCTACCAACCCACCACAGCTGTGACCAGGCAGATGACCAGAACGCCCCTGTGCACGGGTCTCTGCTCTAGGACCAACTCTGCTGCAGCTCCACACCCCTCTATTTCCTATTTGGCTCTGAAACGCAGTGTGCATGCTTTCCATCCAGCTCTAGGGACCCTGTTGAGGGCCTGCTCTCCCAGCCAGATCCACAGCTTCCATAAACTTCCCCTGACTCCAACCCAGGTTCCCTGCTGTGGTGCAGGCACATGGCCAGGACTTTTCTTTAATAGCCATGAATAGCACCGTGTTTGCAGATAATCAACTCTCTGGGACTGGTAAACTTTTTTGTGTCAATACCCTAAACTAGGGAAAACCAAACGGTTTCTGAATGATACATGAATTAGGGAGACAGACTAGGAGATGTTTTGTGGCTCAGTTCTGTGTAAGAAATAAGAATGGGTGAGAAGAGAAATGCTCTGATCTGGGAATCCCACCTAGAATCCTTCAAAATGGGGGTTCTCAAGCCAGAGGTAAAAAATCCAAGTAACTCCAGTGCAGCTCACTACTATTCCTTCCTTTTCAACATGTGCCTGGTGCACAAAGCCACATAAGGGGTTAGACTGGGGGAAGCTATAGACTGAGCTGCAGCTGAGTGTGTGCTCTTGTAATAGGTAACAGGGGATAATTTCCTAATCAAAAAAGTTAAGCAATGTTTGAAGAAATTGTTCTTTTGTACCAGAACATCCATTTGGGCAAGATGCCAACCATAAAGATGTTATCTTAAGCAATACTGTACTTTAAGGTTGTTATGACCACTGGTTAAGAAATGAAGTATCGGTTGTCCAACTTCTCTATCAAAAGGCACCTACGGCAGAACAAACCTGAAGAAAAACTCCACGCCAGATGAAGATGGAGTGTTTCAAAATCAGCATGGATCATTAAGAAAGGACAAACGACCACCTAGCAAAACAAGAACATTCACAATGTACTATAGCTTGAAGAACGGACCGGCTGTATAATGAGGGGAGGACTTCTCGAAAGGCTATAAAAAGGGGTTTGAAAATCTGCAAGGTGCGGACCGTTGGTGGAGCAGGAGACTCCCCAGCTGCCCAGCGCTGCTTTGCTCATTTGCCTCAAATAAATTTAAATTTCAAAAATTATTCTCGGTCTCTTTGACTATAACACTCTGTGGTGAATTTCATGGGACTCATGGAACCAGGTCTGGTCCAGATCCTACTGCATATGATGCTCACTCCCTAGCAAAGCAGCAGTTCAGGGAGGTGCATGGCAATGGCTGTCTACTTTTTTTGGCTGAGGAGGGGGGAAGCTAGGCAGGTTGAGAAGGACAAGGATATGAAAGACAGGGGTTGGGGTAGATTCAGTGTGGGGAAAGTGCATGACAGTGGGGCTGTGATTTCGAAAGGATTGTTAGTAAGGAAGACAATAAAAAGCCTCTGGTGGGTCCTGATTTGGGGAGTGGCGGGTGGGGTGGGAGGGTGAGTGGAGTTTGCAGAGGACAGCCTGGCTGCTGGTTTTCTCACCTCTTGCTCTGCCTGAGCTCTCGTCACAATTCCAAGCAAATTCATCACTTTCCTAAGCTCCCTTTTAAGTGTTCTCACAGCAGGTGTGAGTGCTACCCTGTGACGGCATTTAGCACTATCTGAGAAGAGTGTAGAGTCCTGGCACTGAATTAACAACCAAGAAAGCGGAAACAAAGCACCATCCTCAAAGCAGGTGCTGAAGACCCTGAACAGTCAGATGGGAGGCATGTCTCCTCTGATCAAGAATGTCTGTCTAGAACATGATGGAGGGTTGATGATCAAACAATTATCGCTTTGGTGATGGGTGGTGGCTGACTTAATCATCCCTTTTGGTCCGGTACTTGATGAGATTAACTACAACACAATAAGGTCTTCAGCAAGAAACAAAATGAAGGAAGAAGATAGCAGCCAGATCGGCCAGGCCCCAGGGGATGATATAAGTCTGCACAAGTGATAATGACTGCCAGCTGTGACAAAGAGGAGCCTCTTTACTTCATCGATGAGACCCCTGCCCACCACCATGACCACCACCACGAGTAAAGAGGAAAGTAAAGAGGCATATACATAGGCCTCTTGCAACATCTACTGACTATGTATAAGCTCGTAGTTTAAGTAAAGGGTTTCGCCCCATGTTGGGCACGCACGTTTGTGGTGGGGCGACCTCCCATGCGTCCGGCGCCGAATAAACATACCTACTTTACAACTTTCAGGAGTTGTGGAGTCTGATTTCCGTACGTCAGAACATGGTGACTGGCTACATGGACACGTTTCCCTGCAAGTATAATGCATATATACCCACTGGGAGCTCAAGAATCACCCCCGAGGAAAATTCACTCTTGTTTTTCCAATTCTCTGCTAACAGACAAAAAGATTTAATGGACAAATCTGTCCCATTCTTTTTCAGCAGCCCAGATGAGCTACACTTGGAAAGGTGATGGACAGATTGAGACTGGATGAGAAAGAAGCTGTGGGAGGTCACATCAGGCAGCAGCAAGGATCTGGCACTGTTAGGTGGAGCTGCTCCAGCCTGGCCTGGGAAGGTCAAGGAGGGGTCAAACGGGAAGACTGCTGTGATAAAGGACTCAGGACACAGAGGAACAATAACAGTACACAGAGGGACAATGATGGGTGGGGAACTGAGATACCTAATCCCACAGAGCACCCTGTCTCGAACATCCCCTGTGCCTGAGAGCAATCAGCCCTATTATCTGGGGTGGAAACCATCACAATAAGTCAAGGCAAAGGCTCTCTAGATCATTTTACAGACTGCTACTGCCTCTGGGGGTATGGTACTCATTTCTGGATGCAGGCAAAGAGCCTTTTGGGAGAATACAAAACAAGGGGTGATTAGGAGAAGAAATAAAGGTGGGGGAAGGGAAGAAACCAGTGTGGGAAAACAGAGGGGAAAGGGGATGAAAGGAGGTAGTTTCATGTAAATGGACAGCTGATCACCACATTTATCCTGTCCATGCCCTGAGTCTGATTACTTCAGTCCATCCTGTCTTCTAATTAAAATCCATTTCTATGGATTTTCCTGGGTAAGAGACTCTTCATTCAGCATGCATGTGCAGGTATGGATACTTAATTAGTGCCAGCAACTGGAGTGGGGACCACAAGTCATAGGGGCCAGTGTGTTTGTAGTGCCAGCAACTGGAGAGACTGTAGTATTGGTGTGTCATGCAGATGCTTACCAAGTTGCACTAGCCAGGTGTTGAAACAGACATAAGTCTTGGCCACATACTGTAAAGATCAGAAGGTCTCTGAGCTCCTACTGGGGGGACTAAGAGATCCAAACCAACTACTGCAGGGACCATAAACTCTAGCTATTGGCTGAGACCCATTTGCTTATGCATATCTGTGTGTGTCAGGTTAAAGGATCCTTGGCTCATCTGCCAGGTAGATGGGGTATCTACATCCAATTACTGGAAGGATCTTCACTGTCTTTGCACATGCTGGTGGGTGAAAGGAGGTCCACAAACCAGAAACTGGAGTGGAGCTGTGGTCTCAGAGGCTGCATAACCTAGTGCCAGCTACTAGGGAGACTAGGATCCAAGGCCAGCTAGTTCCTGGACAGACTTTCAGGCCAGTTACTGGAGGGGTCCACACACATACATGTATGCATTTCCCACTAACAGACATTTTTCCTTGTTCAGACAGAAAGGGAAAAAGGAGGAGGGTGTTGATACCATTTGTGAGAGAACTGAGTGTTTCTGTTTATGTTGATCTGTGCAGCTGGCTGTATGTACGCATACAGATGAACCATGCAGTGACTTTGTGTCTCACATGCCTACTGGAAGTACATGCTTAGCCTCACTGATGGCTGGACCTGGTGATACAGAGCTGTGGCAGCCTTGCCTCTAGTGGGCTACCAGATTCAGCAGCCCCTACCATGGTGCACAAGTGCTTCACAGCCCTTGGTATTTGTCTTTCCAGGTGCTGATGTGGAGGACAGTTAGCTGAGGTGGAATAATCCCAGTTCAAAACAATGATAAACAATGATGAAGAGAGATACATCACACATGACTGTCCCATTATAGCCCTGGGGGAATGGGTGAGCATTGCAGCATATTTCTCTGTTCCTGCCTTAGTGCAGAAGCTCAGTTCTGCAGTACTAGTTTAAGAAAAAACTTCACATACAATGTCTACCTCAACTCTAAGGCACAGGATACCGAACAGAAAAGAGGCGGATCTCAGCATCAACATGTAGCCTTGCAGACCCTCATGGCAAGTCAGCATATGTACCAGACAGAAGTTAAAAGGCCAGGAAGGATCAGGCTTGTACATCTCACCTGTTCCCAAGCACAACTGTGTCCAACTGCCTCCCTCAAACCCAGAGCAATCCCCCTGTTTTCCTGTAACAGTCAAGGAGTGTCTCTGAAATATCTATTGTTCCTTTCAACACCATTGTTTCTCGCTGTTTGGAGAGTTAACATTTGGCATCTAATCTGCTAACTAGCAGAGATGATATGGGCTGTGGAGGTCTGGAGATGGCTCATATACCAATAATACAGCTGGTCTGGGTCACCAGCAACCAGAGCACTAAGTGCTCTGCTACCTTTCTTTTATTAGGAAATGAAGCCATGGTGTCTTCCTACCATGATTATCTTGAAATAACAGCATGTGGTCAGTGTGAAATACATTCACTTGATTCGTGTTGGTGTGAAGCAATGCAGGGGCTGCATGGTAAAATGTGACTTTTTGTGTGTATATATACCCTTTAACCTTGTATAACTGCTGGAATGCATATAGTTCCTGGTCAAACCAGTTTTGTTATTAGCTGTGCAGGTGTTAAGCAAGGGGGGCCTCTAAAGTGCATGTGCTGCAGCTGCCGCCTCCTGGGGACTCTAAAGCACATGCGCCGAAGAAGATACGCCTCTTCTTGGAGTTAATTTGCAAAGACCCACCCTTTTAATGAATATGTATTAGTAGAAGGAATATAAACCAAAAACGGGAACTGTACGGGTGTGCATCTTGGTAGAGCAGAGACTCCCAGTGCACCCAGCTCTGTTTGCTTGCCTCTATTCGCTTAATAAATTGTAACGAAATTCCCATTTGGGACTCAGGTTTTTTCATATATAACAGTCAGCTTGGACAAAGCTGATTTCCCAAGAGATCCAGAGCTGACGGTAGCAGAGTTTCATGTTTCTATGCCTAAACTCTGCATACTGCTGCATACACTTGGCTTGCTAGGATATGACAAAATTTGACATGAACAACTTGTGTCATAGCCTCCTTCCCTCAGTGAAAATTGAGACTTGGAGCTCTGCCACAGGCTGCCATGAGTTGGCTCTCCCAGATCCTTAAAACTTCTCTGAGCAGGAGTTATCACACCATGGCTTGGTAGGGTGGCAATGGGACAAAGAAGGTAAGCCTGGTGATGAGCAGCTCTAGCACTCCAAGAGCTGGATTTGCCCTGTGCAGGGCAGCCTGAGGAGCCCTTCTCCCCTTGCTCTGCTCAGGAGTGATGTGCCACTCCATCTCTGACATCAGCATCTGGTACAAGGCAGAGCACCAGGGCCAAGCACTCTGAAGGGCTTTGTTGTCCTGGGCAGCCAGGGACAACAGGGCTATTGTTGAGCAAACCTTGTACTGTAAGAGTCACCCCCATATGCCCAGAGGGTCACAAGGCTAGGTCAGGCCAGCTGCAGCATTATTGCTTGTCTCCAGTTTGAAGTGACATGCCGCAGGGACATGCTGCACATTCCCTTCTGAGTTACTGCAGAATATGGTACAACAACAAGATGGTCAGAGGCCTAAGAGGCAATCAGGAAGCTCAGAGCATGCTGCTTGCTCCAGGTGCTCTGTACTGAAGCAGTTAAAAATAGAAACTTTCCACATCCATCTAAATTTATGGTCTGACCCCTCTCCCTAGTGCTGTAAAAGCAGGGCAGAGCAGTCACACAGAGCAGGCTTGAGAGGAAGAAAAATGTGGGGCAACACTGATTTTGTGAACACTTTTGTGCTTCTGGGGCCCTGTGAGTGCAGCACGTTTTGAGAAATGGAATATCTGGGAATAATGCCAAATGTTTTCATATGTGGCCTCCAGCCCATACGCTGCAGGAAAGCTCAGCCTGGCTAAGCGATCTCTCCCATACACACTGACACAACACACTCTTACAGGCCCAGAACAAAGCCCCAACTCTATCCACACTCACCTGTGCATGGTAATGTGTCCCCTCTCTGTGGCCAGGGACAAGAAGCACTGATGGCTTCATGGGATTAGATGCAATGTGAGGTTTAGATATTTCACCAGATGTTGCTGCAAGCTGCAAAATGCATTCATGAAGAACTAGAAGGGAGCCCCAAGCCACTCTGGTCTTTATGAGGATACTGCATACCCCTTCCTGCCATGGCTGTCCCCAAACAACGGCTCAGGGTTTTATCTGGAGACAAACGTGAAGAAGGAACTGCTTACATAGAAAAAAGCTTGCAGAAACCTAGAAGAAATTAGAAGACATGGTAAATAAACCTGTGCCTTTCTTGCTGTGCAGCTCTTTCATCTTCGTGAATGGACTTTCTGCATTGCACCACACTTTGCATTGCCCTCCTGGTCCCTAGAACAAAATCCCTCCCCCAGACACAGGCAAGAGGCCCTCAGTCCTTTGTGAGTTCCTGCGCTATGTACCTAGCCCCTCTACCAGCCCTGCACTCAGCAGTCTGGCAGCCCATCTGCCTTGAGTGTTCTCCACAACTCCCAGGAGTTACAAGCATCTTTTTATCCAGCAGAATCACCTGACCCATAGCACAGCAGACAGGTAAACACACCACAGTGTCAGCACCAGCCCTAACACAAAAAAGAACTGCCCCAGTAGCAAAATATTCCTGCTCAAAGTTGGACTGCAGGCATCCAGTGTTCCACCCGGGGATGACGTGAATGCAGTAGCTATTAGCGACAGACTCATTTGCTTTTGTCGTTTATGTGGAACAGTGTCCTGGTTTGGGTGAAAATAGGACTAATTCTGTTCAGTGATTTTACTTTTCAGTTCAGTACTTCTAATTAACAGCACTTTCTGAAGTTAGAAGCAT
>JANHFX010153656.1:0-10952 GCA_027560015.1 Chloroceryle amazona
ACTTCATTGTAGAAGGCCACTAGGTTGGCCAGGCAGGACTTGCCCCTAGTAAATCCATGCTGACTACCTAGGATTACCTTCCTGTCCTCCATGTGATAATGTCATCCTTTTCATACCTGAGCTTCCATATTGCATGTGCAAGTAGTATACAGTTCTGAAGGTCTACCTGTCTCTTGGGATGTTTTGTAAGTGTTATGATATTGGACTGAAGAAGTTCTGCCTCCTATCTGTCTGCCCTCTCTTCCTTCTATGATGGAGATGAACACTTGAAATACACCAGTATTTAGTGAAGAGATCTAGCTATGCTCTGGATAAACTGATTCTACCAAGTAATGTAAAGATCTTCTCTCCCAACTTGAAGGGAAAGAGAGAAGTTGTGTATTCATTTTACTACAAGCCTTTTTCAAAGAATACTTCTCCTGTAATTTGATGTTACTGTAGGAATGTAAATGTGATGCTCCTGTTCTGTCATTAGGCAACACTGGATTTATTTGCTAAAGTAAGCTGGATTGAATCAGTTGTGTGAGTTATAAAAAAGGCAGGCTGGGACCAATTCTTGAGTTAGAGGAGAAAATCTGATATCTCAGTTGAGGAATGATCAACCTATGGTCTTTCCACTTTCCTTTAAAAACAAGCAAACAAAAACAACCACCCAAAACCCCCTCACTGCTTTGTCATAGTAATGATGGTCCATTGAGAGAGAGATCTCTACTTTTAGCAGTCCCATATTGTTGCCAGTCTGTTAGATGTTTGGAGGGGAAAAGCTATGTGTGTGACTGTTAGATGGTTGTGGGGCAATCTCATCCAGCAACCTACTCTGGTCTGGTTATAAAATAAAGTGAGGCTAGATTGCTGAGGCTGAGTCAGATCTGTCAAAAAGTCCTGAGGACATGAAGCTAATGTGTCTCTGAAGGCTGCTTTTGCACATGAAACAGGCTGATTCTGTTTAGTTATTAATTTCTTTAAGAGTTTCAGGGGTTGCATTCATTTACTATAGCTGAAGAAACTTCTAATATGCAGGAAAAAAGTTGATACCACTGAGCGAGACTGGATACGTTGTGTATAACAAAATTGCACCCTTAAATGAAATTGTATTAGTAACTTTATTTCTAAGTTTGGACTAAATCCAATTTTGTATTATCAATCCAGAAGAAAACCCTTAAGGCGTGTATAATAAGATGAAAAGTTGAATAGGAGTGATTTGCTAGGGAAAATCGGGAGGACAAAGATATTGGTCCAAACTTGAGAGAATGCAGTGACATTCTTGGGGTAGATATGGATTTGGGATTTAGGAAATACAAGCTCTGTTCTGTCTTTATTGCTGACTGAGCTTGGATGACTGGGAAAACCGCTTGAGCTTTGTGTCCTGTTCCCCACATCTGCAAAAGAGGGATAGCTTTACTGCTGATTAAGTGCCTTAAACTATTTTGAAGTCTCATGTAAGAACTGGGTATTGGGGAACTTTGGCAAAACTACTTTCTGCTCAGGGGTACGGTAATGAATGAAAAGTGTGTGCATGTAAGGGTACTCAATTCCTGATAGTATGAATATCCTGTAGCCTTCTAGATTTAATCTGAAAGCAGTATCTTTCTGTGGCTATCATTTCTTTTATATTTTCCATTCCACTTAAACATGAAACTCTAGTTCAGTCTTCATACACTCTTATCATGGGGAGGCTTGTAATTGTGTGTGTGTGTGTCTGTCACTCCCAGTACTTTGCAAGCTTCTGTATTTTGCTCTGTACATTTCTGATAGATAGTTTTATATTTCAGATTAACTAGTTGCTCTGCTTCCCTTCTCAAAGGGTGAGGATTATATATTTATGTATCTTCATTGTTAGCAACATCAGCTGTGACAATTGCACACAGAGAATGAACCTTGTTTAACAGATGTACTGACTCTGTTTTTTTCCCCATTGCTTGTGGCTTCCATTCCTGAACTTTTCAATCCATTGTTGGACTATAGGCTGAACCATATTTCCATTTAAGCAGTCCTATAAATAGAGGAGCCTTTACCGTTTGAGAACTCAAAAGATTGCAATGATGATGTTTCTGCTCAGGACTGAAGTGTGCTGCCTTCAAGTACTGTAGGTTGCTGACATTTTCTAATATACAACACATCAAATAGCTCATTTACTTACATTCTGGTTTTGTAATATAGCCACTATAGTCAAGGGCAACCTCAGTTTGACTTCTCTGCACAAAGATAAATTTTTACTTTTCTGCACTAGACAAGTTTGCTCAAGACAACTTAACTTCCTGTGTTCCCAATTAATTCAATTCTAGAAGTATACTCGGTGTGGGTACCGCCACTTTGTTGAGCCTGTTCAAGTGTCTCCTTCTGTTTTCATATGTCAGAGCTCTTTTGTTTATTTCGTAGCCAGTAATGATACTTCTGTTCCTATGTGTTTTTAAAGAGCAGAAACTTATCTTTGCTACTAGCTCTGGTCTTCTCTAAAGCTAACAAGACTTTTAAAGAAATAATTAAGGTTTAAGTATTCACTTGAAAACTGTTTCCTGCTCTTTATGCTGTTCTACACCAGTTCCACATTTAATGAAAATGAGTAGAACTTGCTCATTTTAAATATGACTTCTGATAGTGGGATTTATTTCAGTACTGACTACTGATAGTATTTCCCCTCTAGGTCATCTTTTTAATGCAGTCATTTAGTTCTGTTTGGAATGTGTGGGAAAACATGAAAGCAGGCTTAACTGGTATTATGTCTAGAGATGAAACAAGATCTGTTCTTATTTAGGCATTACTGCAATTGAACTATAATTTAATTTGCTCGATTCACCTTTTTATATTTGAATTTGATTCCTTTGTTCTGTTGAGTTAGTCCGGGAAAGAGTGTATCCCTGATGAGACCTCAGCTCAGTGAACGTATGAAAATAATTGAAGTGAGTGTTCACCTTGAATGGTGATTTTTTTTTTTTTTTTAATTTCCCTCCTTCCCCCCCCCCCCATTTGTAAATTTTGTCCTTCAGTGCAGCAAAGCCTGGGATCTTTTCAGACATGTATTTCTGTATATGTTTATTTTCTTGTCTCAATCTTGATAAGAAGAGTTAGACAGATGCCTATTTACCTATTGCTTAGTCAGAGTGACACATGAATTAAGGACAAAACGAACTAGCATTGAAAGCTGACACTGTATCAGTGACATGTTGATGGATGGAAGACAATGTACTTGACCTTTTTTTTGATTTTTGTGTGCGAGGAATGTCACATCTGTAGCACCCAAGATAGAATTCACATTTCTTGCATTAGCACTGTCAAGACAAGGATGAACAAAGCTTATGAGGTATGTTTTGAAAATCAAGAAGGCTTGAGATGGTTTGAGTTTTATGTTGTCACTTTGTAGAAAAGTGTTTTGGTGAGCACACTCTTCCAGGTATGCTGTGATCAACTCTTAGGTTCTTCAGTAACAGGAAGTTTTTAGAACTTACGCTTTTATGTATCTCAAAGTATATATTTGGTGAAACTTATGGTGAATAGGAGTGTTTCCTGGAAAATGGGCAACAGTGAGATATGAAAGGGGGTAGTTTTAGGTGGGACATAAGGAGCAAAACTTTTTTTTTTTTTTTACAGTGGGGGTGATGAGACACTGGAACAGGTTGTCCAGAGAGAAGGCTCTTTGTGGCCTTATGCGTATTTAAACTGCTGGGACTGAGGGTGCAATGAGGATTTGAAGCAGTGTCTCTCATGCTGAGTTCAGGGTTTTAGCCTGCTTGCTGTAGGGTGGACAGATTTGTTTCTAAGTGGAACGGTTTTTTTAACAGGCTGTGTTTTCTGTCAGTGGTGTACTGAGTTTTCCTGGGGAAATATTAAATGTGTGGTGAGAGTGGGTAGTGCATGTGACTCTAGTATAAGAAGAAAAAATGATGAATCTATAGTAGTTTAACACTGGTCCCATTATTCTTGTACAGTGCAGTATACATGTATTTTTGGCTGAGTTCAAGTATATGAAATGGCAAGGGATGTCTGACCTGCTAGCTGATTTTATTTTTCCATTTTAAAACTTTTGTCTGACTTGATTTCTTGCTAGATGTGTTTTGTCTGCTTTGTTAAAGTAATTATATAAGCATTCCTATTTCACCAAATTTCTAACCAAAACCATAAATATCAATAAATAGTGCCATTTATCTTCTGAGTTGTAGCAAGGAAAAGGTAACAGTTGTACAGCTTGCTTTGGAATGGAATTTTTTTAAGTGAATTCATTTAATTGTTGTAGTGTGTTTAAATGCATTGACATCCAGTTAATATTTATCAAAAGGATAAAAATTGCTTTCTGCAACAAAATAGAGTTCTTGTGTCAGTATTGGGAGTTGCTTCTTGTTTTATCAACAGTTGAACTTGTTTCTAAATAATATCAGCCACCTGTACACCCCTCTCGATCAAAGCACATAAGAACGAAAAGGCTTGAAACTGCACAGATTCTATTAATTTGAGATTAAAAAGGGGAGGCTGTGATTAATGGCAAAAGCTGGTTTACTCTTATGTTGGCAGCATTTTGGGAACGTTTGTCTAGCTCTCCTTATTCATAACTGGGGCACGTCTAAGGTATTAATAATATTCAAGTAGTTTAGAGTCAGCTTGTTACATCTCAGTCGTCGAGGGCTCCAGCTCCGGAGACGGTCCGGCCCGCAGAGGGGCTTTTCCTGGAACAAGGAAACGTCAGGATCGCAGACACACCCACCAGGAGCCGGCAGCTCTCGCGGGAAGACGCTGACGAGACCTGGACGTTCCCCGAGCAATGGCGGTCGTCTTGTGTCGTGTCCCCCCCTACAGAAAGCGTCCTGGGGAGCGCTGCAAACGGGGGGGGGGGGTGCGCACTGGCCAGAGTGTCAGTGAGGTAGTTCGTGTGAAGGACGCTGAAGCGAGGGAGCCCTGCCCTATGTTAGCTCTGCACCTGCCACAGCTGAGGCACCTCCCCAGACCAAGCTCCAGAGTAAACGTGCAGCCACCCAGGTGTGTGCAGGGTGTGCCAGGCTCTTCCACCAATACAGGATTGAAGTGGTGAACACACAGGTGGAAGATGTGCCCAGGTAGAAGCTCTCTGTTCAGTGGCAGAGTTCTGGGAGGAGGCGAGTAGGTTGAGGAGACTAATGAAGAAACAAAAAAGGATGTAATATCTTTGGATTTGGGTTGGCTGTTGGTTTGGTGTTTTTTTTGGGTGTGTTTTTTGGTTTTTTTTTTTTTTTGTGTGTTTGTTTCTTTTTTTTGTGGTGTGTGTTTTGTTGGTTTGTTTTGGTTTTTTTTCTGCTTTTCTGTTTACATGATCTTTAAATAATTAGGTAACAGTCACTAGTAGGAACTACACTCTAAAACCTCACATCTGCTCTTGGAATTGATAGAACCAGATTATTATTTGCTGAGCTTGGAAGTCAGGCTGGCCTTAGATGTTGGTTGCAGATGCTTTTCTCTTGTGACAGGACTCTCTTTTTGGAAAAAGTTAATTTTAAAAAGGTCACCCATTTGCTGCAACAGTTAAATGTGAATTTAGATTTGGTGAATATACTTCTTTACAACAACAGTCTCTGGCCAAAGGAAAAGCTTGCACTGACCTGCCTTGACCCCAGGGATGTCTATAAATGTTTTTCAGTCTTGCTTGTGAAACTTTTAGTTCCTAGAGGCTTGTGTGGTGTATAAGCTTCAACTTCATTGGAAACTTGTATGGCAGGTGATTCAGTGATTGAAAAACTGGTGCACTGGTATACCACATTTCTTCATCCACTGTAGGGTTTTCCCTTATTTCTGGGTAACATGTATGGCAAATTACTTTATGTCCCAAATACACGGTCAGAATCTTAAAGGAGGAATAGAATTGTCTATTTTCAGTTAAGAACCTTAAATCTATAACCAACTTGGATAGTATGTGCTTTTAACAACTGCGGTCTCTCTGATGAACAAAGTGGGATGTGACATGAGGATAGCTGCATAACTACAGGTGTCTAGTATTAATGTAATGAATCCACATGGAACAACAGTGTGAGATGCTATGCTTTTCTGAGAACCTGTGGAAGAGCTGTTTTCTGATTTAACTTCCCATTGATTGATAAGTACTGAAACAGAAGGTCTAATTACCCACTGTCACATTAAGCAACAGCAGAATTTGAAAAATGTATTTCTTCTAATGTTTATCACTGCTAGGAAGATGCTGTCCAGCATCTGCATGTAAGCAGATGGATGTTATTGCCATCACTGAAGTGTATTGTTTTGTAAACCAATAATGTCATCTGTGCACAAACCTACTCCTCAGGGGCTCTCTTCTCCCTGTCCTTCCTACTCACATATTCTGGAAATGTTTTTAAAAGTGTCATTTTACTGGTTCCTGTCCCTCTGCCCCTCAGTCATTGCACTGGAAATAAACTGAATTTGTTACATACTGTCCTTCAAAATTTAGATCTCTTGTAACAATTGCATGGACTGTTGATCCATGGGGTGTATATGCAGCAGAGATCTCTCATCCCTCCCTCCACCTTCTGTTATCAGTGTAATTCCTACTCTGCATCTGATTAAATGTAGGGTGATATCCCATGAGATTTGTAATGGTTTGAAAATCAAACCAGCGAGAGACTCAAGTCAGAAATACAAAACAAGGGAAATGCAACAGTACAAAGAAAAACCCCAAACAGAGTCCACATACAACCCGACACTGCCGGCTGGGGTGGTGGTAGCAGTCCCGATGAGATGGTACTGCTGAAGCAGTGGTCCTGTGGAAAAGATCTGTCTACGCCCGTCCTCCGGAAATCCAGCGGGGCAGGGTCCCTCGTGCTGACCTGAGCCCAGACCATCTCCAGGTGGCAGCACTCGGCTCCTCCCCCCTGGACGGAGCATCTCACAACGGGCTGATGTCCTTCTGTGAGTCGGGCCGTGGGTCCTCAACTGCCCCTTAAACTCCCGGAGGGAGTTACCTGTGAGTCACAGGCAAGGTATTGATGGTCCCATTAACAGAGAGGACTCCTCCCGCTGGATGTGAAGGTGCATCCTGGGCAGCTGCTACCGATGATTTGTTAACAGCCCGTGAGCAATGACATAGCGTAGAATACAGTTTTTGCTGCTACCCACATAACGATAAACTGGTCCAGGCCCCTCTAACTATGACAGATTAAGACATATAATTAGGTTTGTTTTACTCAGTTGTTTTTGAAAATTGTATTGAAACTCTGTACCAGTGTTTGTTCCTGTGTTAGGTTTGTGTGGTGGAGTTTTAGTAGCAGGGGAGGGACTACAGAGATGGCTTCTGTGAGAAGCTTCTAGAAGCTCCCCCAGCTTTGAGTCAGACCTGCCTCTGGCCAAGGCTAAGTGTCCTGGTTTAAGTTAGAACTAATTCTGTTCCGTGATTTTACTTTTCAGCTCAGTCTCTTCGAGCTGCACTGTCTGAAGTTAAAGGAATATTTTTCACAGTGTCAGCTTCTAGCAGTGATAACACTCAATGTTTAGAGTTACTACCGAGTAGTACTTTCAGTTCCAGAATCCAGCTCCTGAATCTCTGGTTCCCATCTGCCACTGAGTCTAGTCTGGGATTTCCCCAGTGCCTGCTCCACAGCATCACTGGTGACCATGACATAATTCCTGGGGGTGGATTTGATACTGGTTTTGTATATATTCTGTACCATTATTATTCTCATTAAAGGGGGTTTAGTTTTCAAATCCATAAGTCTTTCGTATTCCTTTTCCCTTCCCCTTTGGGAAGGGAGAAGGGTTAACATAGAACATCTGTTATAGGTCTAGTGGACAGCCCTGACCCTAAACCTTGACAGAAAGTCAATCAAATATGGTGGTAATGCCTCTGTGATAAAAGAGGGGAAAAAACTTGCTGGGCAAGCTGAAGTGGAGGAGAGGAGTAGGATGTGAAACAACTATGTGGACACCAAGGTCAGGGAGGGAGGTACACAAGAGGAGAGATTTCCCCTGAGGCCTGTGGTGAGATGGCAGGCTGACCACTTGCAGCCTATGGAAGCTAACAGTGGTGCCCACCTGCAGCAGCTCACAGAGGACCTCATGCTGGAGCAGGTGGCTGCACCTGAAGAAGTCATTTCTCTACTGGAAAGAGTTCAACAGAGCACTAGGAGGATGATTAAGGGGCTTAAACATTTCCCCTACAAAGAATGCGTTCCTGTGTGGTCTGCCCTAGGTGACCCTGCTCTGGCAGGTGGGTTGAACTCGATCTCCAGAGGTCCCTTCCAACCCCCGCCATTCTACAATAAGGCTGTGACTGAGGGAAGAGCACACTGGAGCAGTCTTGCTAGGAGATCTACACCCTGTAGAAGGGACCCATGATGGAGCAGTTCACAGAGCTGCAGCCCTGGGGGAAGGATGTGTTGCAGAAGTTCATGGAGGACTATCTCCTGTGAGGATGACTCCATGTTAGAGCAGGAAAAGTGTGAGGAGTCCTCTCCCTGAGGAGGAAGGAGTGGTAGAGACAGCATGTGATGAACTAAACACAACCCCTGTTCCCCATTCCCTGTGTGGCTTGAGGGGAGGAGGAGGTAGAGAAACTGGGAGCAGAGCTGAGCCCAGAAAGAAGGGAGGGGTGGGGTTAAGGTGTGTTTCTAAGATTTGGTTGTGTTTCTCATTATCATATTCAGATTTGATTGATAAATTGTTGGTGGTGTTTAAATTAAATTCTGTTGTTTCCCTATGTCAAGTCTGTTCTTTGCCCATAACCATAATAGGTGAGTGAGCTCTCCCTGTCCTTGTTTCGATCCTCAAGCCTTTCATTATTTCATTATTTTCTCCTCCCCATCTCATCAGAGTGAGCAAGTGGCTGTGTGGTGCTTTGTTGATGGCTGGGTTTAAACCATGACAGTTTCAAGGAGGGTCTGGTTTGTTCTTGTTGAGCTTAACAAGAACCTTAATGCACCTTATCTCCTTTGTAGTAGCTTGGTTTGTTTGTTTGGGGTTGTTTTGTTTTGTTTTCCCTGCAGGGGATGTAGTTGCAATTTTTACAATGACTTTATTCAAAGAGCTGTTACCAGTGGCTCAACATAATTTATGCTTTGTGAAAGGGGTATACTTCCACGAAGCTGACTGTGCTCATTGTTTGCAGAACTGTTAGAGGTATGTAGCAGTACATCTATTTGAAAACTGCAGTAAATGAAAACTGAATGTTTTGTAATGTAGTAAACTTCTGTGATCAGCTTTTTACTGTCAGTCTCCAGAAGAGATCTCCCTTGTGTAGCAGTAATTGAATACTTGTGTAGGTGGGAAGCTTTGATATGAGAATCTTAACTTTTTATCTTAGAAACAGGTATTCTCTACTTCTATTTTTGTTGTATGAGGATATATACAGAATCCTGATGTTGGTTATAACATTTCACTTGCACTGAAACAAGTAGTTATAATAAAAACCTAAACCACTGTCCTAGTTTAGGCTGAAATAGAGATAATTTTTGTTCTTAGTAGCTGGAATAGTGCCATGCTTTGGATTCGGTATGAGAAGAATGTTGATAATATACTGATGTTTTCAATTGTTGCTTGGAAATCAAGGACTTTCAACTTCCCATGTTCCGCTAGTATGCAGGTACACAAGAAGATGGGAGGGACCATAACCACTGTTTCTGTATGTATTTAATATATACAGCAAAAAAAAAGCTTCCTAAGTTCTGTGTACTTACACAATGTATATTAGCAGGCAAAATGGAAGTTACAATACCAGGTCTCTCTTCTCTGAAAATCATAGATGTGCTGAATAGATTATGGTTGATAATTTGAAACATTTTGGTTTCCTCTGACCCATAAGTACACTTCTCATTTATCTGAATCTTAAGTGGGAATTACTTCAGAGAATTCATGTGGTCTAAAATCTAGACATACTTGCACCCCAAAATGAGATATAGCAACAAGAGACCAGTTCTTCTTGACAAATAGTTAAATTGGCTTGAGTTATCACTGAGAAAGCTGTTCCAGGTACCATTAGTAATAGGATGCTTCCAACTTGACCATTCGGAGCCCTTTCAGAAGAAAAGGAATGTACATATAAACTTTCAGGGAAAACACTAATAGAAGGAACATGAAAATAATAATTTAAAAACACCCCAACTTCCCAGCAGCTCCTCTTGAGTCACTCTTGGTAGTGTTTGTTTTTTTTTATTTTTTTATTATTATTATTTTTTAATTTTTGATGAGACTGCCCCTTTGGTATTGTTTGACTGCACCAAGTCATGCTTCTCTGCATTCTCCTTGTTGTCTGACAGCACAGCTAAGTAGTCATTCAGGTTTAAGTGGTTATGTGCCAGGTGGACTGACTTGGTCATCTCTGTGCTGTCCCTTCAAGCATTTCCAGCTTGTCATGTCTCTCTCTGTGCCACTTGTTTCTGTTATCACTTTTGTTTTGTTATCTCTCTGTTTCTGCATATTTGTGGTGGGTTTTTTTGCTGTTATGGTTGTTTCCTTGTCACCTCCATCCCCTTCTGTCATCAGTCTGAGATCCTATACTATGTTCTTCTGACTGTATGGTTTTAAGAATGTTGCCCTATTGCTTCAGTGGTAAGTGAAAAATGAACATACACACAGAAGGGGAAGAGCTTATATCAGGTTGCTTCAGTGGCTGCTGATATTCAAGTTGTTTATAACTTTTAGGTACTCATAGCCTTGATCTCTTCAGAGCCAGAACCGAGAATGAGAGAATGGGGCTAAGGAGTTTTATGTATATAGTAGAGAGCTTGTAGGTGGCTGTAAGAAAACCTTGTAGTACTATGCAACTAACTTGTTTCCCTAGTTGTCACGGTTTACGGTCAGGGCCCCTTAGACCAATAACAGATGCTCTCTATTAACCCCCCTCCCTCCCCAAAGGGAAAGGGAATAAGGGAAAGAGACTCAGTGATGAGAAAAGGAAACTGGAACAGCTTGAATGATGATAATAACAATAATAAAATAGAATATGTACAAATCTATACAAAACCAGTACCGAACCCAACCCCCCTGATGGTAATGACATCACTGTCACC
>JANHFX010153657.1:0-10946 GCA_027560015.1 Chloroceryle amazona
TAGAAAATAGTGGAAGTTGAATTTATATTATTGCAACAATTCAATTTCATATTTGTTCAAATATTTTAAAGTCCTCTGTCCTGAAAAAAATACAGCTAATTAAAAAAAGAGTTTTCAGAATTGGTAGTGCTAGCATCAGAGAGATTTGGATTCAGTTCTGCAGTTTGCACCAAGGTCAGAAGGAAATGTTTGAATGCCTAAGCAATTTAATTAGTTTGGGGTAAATGCTTTGATTTTATTTTTGCTTGCTACTATGTCATTTTGGAATGATTCAGTATATGTAGATGCATAAAATTATTTATTGATATTGATGTGCATAGACATCAGAAAAAGAGGAAGAAATCTGTATGATGACACTAGACATGTAAGCTCCTAAGTATCACTAACTTTTATAGTTGTTTTGCTTTTACAGTAGTAGGTATGTAACTTTAATTGCTAATTTAGTCACTTTTTTCCCTCAAGACTAGATAGTAATTCCCATCAGTCCAGTGAGTTCTACCAGACATATCTCAGTTGGCAGGTGATGGGGAGGCAGCAGCCCAGCTCCTGGGACCAGAGAAGACAGGAGACCAGAGATCTCAGAACAGAATTGTAGCACATTTCTTGAATTATACTTGGCTTGGGAAGCACTAAGGTAAAGCTACCTGCAGGGAAGTGTGTCAAGTAATAACAATCTTGTAATTTGAGTTTCTGGAATATAGATTTGTTCTTTAGAATGTACTGTATCTTTTCTGGTTTATGCTTTTATATGTGTTGCCTGCTGATTTCTCTAATTATCATCACCCAATACAATGATGTCCAAATTAAATGTCACTACTCAGCAAAGAGATCTCCAAATCACTAGTCGTAATTCTCTGCTAACATCAGCAATTTAAATATTTGTCATACTAACGAAAAGAATAAATACAATTGAGTGCAGTGCTCTTCTCATATTCTCAAAAGCTGAATAGTGGAAGTAGAGATGGTACAGAGAAAGCCAGAAGATACAGAGTTGCTCACACATGAGAACAGACTGAAGAATTATCATCTCAAAGAAAAAATGACTGAGAGTAAAATAGTCACAGTCACAGAATCATAGAATGGTTTGGATTGGAAGACATCTTAAAGATCATTTAGTTCCACCCCCCCTGCTATGGTCAGGAAAACCTCTCACCAGACCAGGTTGCTCAAGACCCTGTCCAACCTGGATTTGAATACATCCAGGGATGAAGCATCCACAACATCCCTGGGAAATCTGTTCCAGTGTCTCACCACCCTTAGAGTGAAGAATTTCCTTCCTATTTTCAATCTAAATCTACCCTCTTCTATCTTTAAAGCATTCCCCCTTGTCCTATCACTACAAGCCCTTGTAAAAAGTCCCTCCCCAGATTTCTTGAAGGCCCCCTTCAGCTACTGGAAGGCTGCAATAATGTCTCCCTAGATCCTTCTTTTCTCCAGGCTAAACAGCCCCAACTCTCTCAGACTGTCCTCACAGGAGAGGTGCTGCAGCCCTCTGATCATCTTCATAGAATTCCTCTGGACCTGCTACAACAGATCCATGTCCTTTTTGTGTTGAGAGCTCCAGAGCTGTATTCAGTACACCAAGTGGAGTCTCATGAGAGTGGAGGGGTAGAATCACTTCCCTCAATGTGCTAGCCACACTTCTTTTGATGTAGCCTGGGATATGGTTTGATTTCAGGGTTGCACTCACACACTGTTGGCTCATGTTGAGTTTCTCATCAACCAACACAGACAAGTCTTTCTCCTCAGGACTCCGCTCAGTCTGTATGTGTGCTTGGAATACTCTGACCGAGGTGCAGGGCCTTGCAGTTGACCCCACTGAACTTCATGAGGCTCATGTTACTCACCAGCCCCTCCTTACTGCTGAGACACTCCCTCTTTTTCTCCCCTGGCTGTCCTTACTAAAGAGCTTGTATCCTTCTATTCCAACGCTCCAGTCACAGGAGCCATCCCACCGTATCTCGGTGATGCCAATAACATCATAGCCCTTGTAGGCATGCACATGTCTGTAACTCTATCTGTTTGTTCTCCATGTTCCATGGAACAGACGCCATAATGTATCCAAGAACTACAATTTGGATGAGAATACCAGAACCTGAAATGGTAAAGTTGGATCCATGATATTCTGTGCACTAAAATCCCTGACTGATCACCAGGCTCTTTAGCCACATCTTTTTTTTCATGATAGCAACTAAATGCACAGCTCTGCTTTATAATTGCAATAATGATCATGAGGCTCTACATTCCTGGAATGATAATAACCTGAAGATAGCACAATAGTTCATCTCTGTGTATGAGAAGACCTGATCTATTGAATTCACATGCTGTCATACAAAATAAATAATTCCTAATCTAGAAGGGATTTAAGTGTATTTATCTAGAACATCCTTTTTTTTTTCTCATTGCTGATTACTTTGCAGGCATTATCATCTTATTTGAACTAAGGAATCAGAAAAAACAGTTCTCAGTGGAGATTAGAAGGACTACTGTAGAAAACCATGTAACACATTCAGCAGTGATTGAATGCCTGGACTCTCAGCAGTTGTGCAGTCTAGGTCATATCATATGTAAGAAGTAAATCTTATGTATGGCTTAACTATTTTCTTTTATTGTCAAATACAAATGCTTTCCATCTAGAATACACAATTCATGTAATCCTGGAATAAGGTCATTATTTAGGCTGTGTTACATCAACCTCACTGTACAGGGATTTGGTTAATTTTCATATTACCTTATATATCAGACTATTAAAGAAAGGTCAGGTGATTGCAACTGAAGTGATGCACATTCACCTCTGTGGCCTGCATGTTTTAATGTTTAAAAAATAAACTCAGTGATAATGCTGTTTGCAGAGGCAGAGGTGTTTGATTCATGCCAAAATTGATGTGTAGATGCTATTAAGGGTTCCTGTAGGTGCCTGAAATACTGTGAACCATTTTCATATCAGAGATGTGGTCTCACTTTATTCTGTGTAGGACAGGAAACACACCATTCAGCTTCATTATTTTTTCATTTTTCTGTCTAAAAATTTTAATACTAGCACATACTCAAGAGGTAGAGTTTAGCCTAAAGTAATGATGGCATCTTCAGCCTGAAGGTAGATTAGGTTAAATTCTTGTACTCAGATAGCATATTTTAGGATTCCCTGTAAATTTTTTCAGTTTCTTCTTCCCATCCCCATAAACTGATTATTCTTCAATTATTTTCATTAAAAACCAAACAAATCAAAACAAAACAAAAATCAACAAAAAAACACAAATAAACAAACAACAAACAAAAAAAAACAAACAAGCACAACCATGTAAAAATAATCACAAGTTACCTGATTTTCACTGAAAAGCTGTCAGTTTTTCTTCAAAGCCCACATCAGATGTCTGAAAGTGGCAAGCCACATGTCCGTAAGATACTTGCTCTTGACCATTAGTACAAATGAACATCATATAACTGAGAGACTTTAAGAAGCACTTTCTAGGTCAAGACACATCATCTGAAACCTGGAAAAACATGCTTGTTTTTCAAAGCTCATCCTGTGATAACAGTGATTTCCTAAATTACAAACATTACAAAAATACATTAATATCAGTAATTTACTTAGGTAATACAGCAATGCATAACTGTAAGCTTCTAAACAGATAAATGACAAGTCGACATTGTTCATAATCAGATTGCTAAAATGCCCTTAGAACCTCTACGACACAGACACACCTCTGATTAAAAAATGAAAAATTTTTCCAAAGCATAATATTGTTTGGAACCATTGTTTGAACTAATCTTTTCCATGTGACTCTACACGAATAACTTTGCTTGAAAAAAACAGGAACCAGTTAATGTGATCTAAAAAGGAATACGAAAATACTATTACATTTTCATTGTTACTCCAATATGAGTTTGTCACTACTCCAGTGTTTAATTTTAATTAAAGCTCTACAGATTCTCTGGCAGGGATTGTGCTGTCTAATTGTTTCTTTATGTTTTCTCTGTCATATATTTCCCTTTTAGAGTTGGAAAACACCACATATTGTCTACTTGCCAGCAAAGAACAAGGCATGCTTTCAGAAAAGGGCATCTCTTAAGAAATATAATTGAAGAAATATATTTGTTACAGGCTGGAAAAGCAAATATAGTAATTTATTTTCTTGTGTTTGCATAGCCCCTCTATTCCTTGTGTTTTCTAATCATCAGAACAATATAAACTTTTGTATTTAACATTTCCTTGTCCCTTTTTGATTGATCTGTTTTCAACTATTTTAATTCATGGCTTCATTGCTTGTTTATCTGTAGCAGTGGACATTATTAATTTTTATAGTTAAAATCTGTTGATATTGTTGAACACTGTAATTTTAAACAATGTCTGAACACACCCACCTCCACCCCCCAAAGAATGAAAATTAATTTTGCATAATTTTAACAATCTAAATGGCATCTAGACTGAGTTGTTTGTCTAGGTTGCCTTTGTAGATCGCAGAGCGCGACACACCTTTTCACATTAATTTATCTTAATGTGTGTCTGAGAAAGAATGAATCAGTACTTAAGTGCCTGTTTCCTTCTCTGATTGTACCAGATGCCTAGACTAGTGTCCTAGTTTAAACATCTCTTGTTTATGTATCTGTAGGTAGATGAATTGAATCTCTCCATTGTTCTGTATAGATGGAGAAAATTAATTTAGTCAGTCACTTCTGGCCTAGCTTTCCAAAATAATGCTGAGAGAATCCTCACACTAGTAAGTTAATCTTAGGTGGGAACTGTCTGTTCCAGTCCACTAGCTGACTTCATTTTACATCCAACTGAATTCTCAAGGTGATTCTTATCCTGAAGAGCACTTTTTAATATAACCTGGTAAAACCGAAGTTGTTTTTCAACCAGGCCCTTCACAAAATTTTCCTCTCCCTGTTCGTTTTCTGTATCTAGGCAGGTACCTAGATCTCCTACAGAAGAGGTATTGCTGATGGAAGCAGAACTTCAGAAAGTAATTCCTTAAAGTCGTGTGAATTTATGTCATGATAAAGAGGTCAAAGGCAGAAGGAAGATGGTTTCCTTTAGAAACATGAGAGAGTGGTGAGAAGGACTAGAAGGAAAGTTTTCCTGTTAAAGCCTGGTATGAAGTGAAGCCAGAGGGAGAAAAAGAACCCTTTTAAGTGAGGTATATTCCTACTGACTCTCTCTTGACACTTGATTTCTGTTTTCCTAATTCATTTATGTGCTCATTGTGAACAGGCCTAATTTGGCCACCACCAAACCCCCACAAAAGCCAAGAAAAAGCAAAACAAAGCAAAACAAAGAATAGGAAGAAGTTTTCTGTAAAAATAATAATTTTCTAACTGCTGCTAGATTTATTATTTCTATCTCTCAATAGCTTCATCATCTCTATAGGGATCCTGTTTCCTAGTATTCTTACTACAGTGACTTCTGTACTTAATTTTTGTTGATTCAGATTATGTTAGTTGGAAATTTCAATCTCTTATTTTAAGAGTGGCAACACAATTAAGTATTTTCTGTTATCTGCTAATAACTAACCTGGTAGGATCCAGAAAACAGGCAGTATGTTACTGTTTGGGGGAAGGGAAGGAAAAAATAACTGGTTGGTTTGTTTGATTTTTGTATTCTCTTAATGTTTTAACCTATGTAGATCTGGAAGATGATGTCATACAAACACTTTACACTGCTATCTTCAATTATAAATAAATAAAATTATTTCAGTATTTGTATGTAAATACAAATGATGGTCTCTGTTGTACAAAGTACATTAAATGAAAGTTAACACAGTCTTGTTGTACAAATCTTACAGCTAGGCATGATCAGACTGAATCAGATCCAAACACAATGGAAAACTTTTTGGTTAAATCTTTATTGATATCAGCTTATTACCTTGATGACATAAGTTTACAGCATTTTTTAGAGCCTCAAATATAAACAAACCAAATAAATATGTCCACATGAACCAAGATTTCATTTTTCTATCTGAAAATGCAAATCAAGTTGATGACATGCAGAACTAGAAAACCACTTCCACACCAAATGTTCTATTCCTTTGTCTCCATTAAGAAACCTATAAACACATTTTCAAAAGCCCTACACAGAAAGTAACAGTGATGAATGTTATTGATGCTTCATATGTAAACAATGTAATGTGCATCTTTTATTATAATCAATGCACTTGCTTCAAGCAGAATAGATAAGGCCCCATTTTTTACATCTGAAACATGCCAGGAGCATTGACAGGGTCATTATCTTAGTGGTGCTATGACTGCACTTTAATTCCAGAGGATTTTGTAGACAGGCAGGTAGACATACATCTCAGAAAGACAGAAGCTGAAGTTTTGAATACATTTCAATTACTCAAGCATTAGAGTGTAATTTGTTTCCCATGTGAGGAACACAGTTGGGTTTTACCCACTGGGAACTCCATGGTTACTGTGTGTCCAGTTTCCGCGATTTACTTTGTGTTGTGAGGTTTCAGGTTTTGTTGTGGCTTGGTTTTTTGGACGGCTGTTTTGGGGTATTTTTTTGGGGTGGTGGTGTTTCTTTGAGTTGTTGTTGTTGTTGTTGTTGTTTTATTATTATTATTATTATTTTATTTTGTTTTCTTTGTTTTTAATTTAATCAATTAAATCAATCACTAGAAATCCAGAATTAAAGCCTTCTCTAATTTTATATCCATAATTTTTTGAGAGCAAATTCTACATACTTACCTTTCCGTAATTTTTGTGTGCTCATGGATTTGTGGACCACAATCTGAAAAACTGCCAATTGTATAGCAGTCTAAGGATTAGAACAAAATTTCTTCACAATTGTAAACAGAAGCCATGTTCAATTCTTTAAGCTTGGCAAATGGCACCATGTGGTGAATCTGTCTATTGTTTTCTGTTTCTTTCATTTTGTATTCACTCAAAGTTCTATAGATTTTGATTCTTACAATATCTATTTCTGTGTTTGAAGAACATTACAGTGTTTTTCATACAGTTCTTACTGCAGAAAAATTCTCAGAAGACTTGGAGAGGCCAATCTTAAGTATTACAAAATCAGAAAAGCAAAGGTGGAAATGTGAGACAAGAACAGACTTGGAAAGAGCAGGGGGAAGTAGGAGAGAAAAAGGAAATTGTGTATCAAAGGAGATGATGTGTGAAGAGTGCAACATCTAAGGAGAAAACATCTTAATATTAGTAAATTGTATATATTCTGCCCCGTTAATTTCACACAGATGAATTTTTTTTGCTGTTGTTTCCTATATATGACACTCGGAACCTAGTGACAACATTCACTCTGTGCTATAATATGAGGTGTTTTTATGTTATGTCCCTTTTTATATAATAGTCAGAACTGTAGAGATTTGCTCATTTCTCTCTTATTTATAACATTAATGATAATGTGGTCTGTTGTTTCCATGGCAAAAAAAATTTACTGCGTGATTTCTAGAAAAAAATTATATCCTTTTGTCTTAACTTGTAAATTAAACTGTGAAATTATAGCTAAATAAATCTTTTCTATCTATAGATAAATAAAGCTTTCTAGATTTATTAAAAAGCTTCACTTATGTCACAAAATCAGCTGGATACCTCAATGATTTATAGCTCTGCTTTGGCTTTTTTTTTTTTTCCCAGATTACCCTTAAATTAAGTAAATGCATCATGTCAATACTTTAATCAATTTTCAGTCCTATCATTGTATGTCATATAATCCAATAGTAGGTCTTCCAAAATACATACCTTCCTAAAAAAAAAAAAATGAATAAAAATGTAAGTTTAAAATTTTAGGCAGGAAATCATTTACATGCCTATTTACATTTCAGATACTATGGACAGAGACCTGAGTTTCAAGGAACTGTTGCTGTTACTGTGAACTCTCTTTCACAGCGTAACAGATAATACTCATTGGTGTTAAATACTCTGACAAATTTTATTGTACCAGAGAACCACATTGACAAAAGATATCTCGAATGCACAATGTTGCCCATGTGCATGAATGCCAAAAGATTGATGAAGGGGACATCCAGGATGGTGCTTACAGTTTTTGTTTTATTTTTAACTCAAACTTTTAAAATGTTTTCTTTTTACTTTAATTGGATTTAGTTTATTTCTTAATCTATCGTTTAGACTGAGAAAATCAAAAATCTCTCTGAATATATGTCCTGGGTTCAGCTAGGAGAGGTTAATTTTCACAGGAAGATGTGAGGGACCACATCCGGGATAGCCAATTGAACCAGCCAATGGGATTTTTGATATAATATTGACGTAATGCTTGTTAGCCTGGGAAGACATTGGGTTTTGTGCAAGCTGAACGGTCAGGCATTTTTGGTGAGCACTCTATGTTTCTCCTTTTATATATATTACTTCATTATTAATATTGATATTACTGTTGTTTCTTGTCCTCTTGCATTGTTCTATTAAATTAACCTTATGTCAACCCACAGGGTTCTGCCTTTTTTCTCCAATTTCTACTTTTCATCGCGCTCAATTTCTGGCTGGATCTAAACCATGTCAGTGAAGTGAGAGTAAATATTTGACTCACTGCACTGTTGAAGTTAAGGCTCACAGCAGTTTGCAGAGCATTTACATCCTGTAGGTTACAGAAAAGAAGTGCATTACAAGATTGAAAGTCATTATTTTGTGTAAAATTTGAGTTTAGGCTTATCAAGTCCTTTATAAACCCCAAACTTTAGGGCTAGTTAAGGAATAAGTGATACACATCTCACGTCACATCTTGAGTCATGCAGTTACAGTGACAACCATACAATCAGTTAAATAAGCAAACAAACTAAAAACACAACTTCCAAAACAAATGAAGAAGTACTCTGTAAGTTCTTGAAAGAATTACAACATCTCTAATTGAGAAGAAAGGCTGGACATTGTTGCTTAAATGTAACTCACAAAAAGACAATCCACTTAGACAATTTAGAGTTCTAAGTGCAGGAAAATAGTTCTATAACCTTGTTGCCTATGTCCACTCCAGGAGTTAGTACCCTGGGGCCTTGTCAATGTATTGTAGAGAGGCCCCAGTGGGCATTTGCAGCTTTCATAGTGGTGGTCAACCTAGCAGGGGTGTGAGCTTCCTATGACATGTGTTCCAAACCATTGCTCATGCTTTGCCAAACTTTGTAGGTCATCCTGCTCAAACCTGAGTTGTAAACATCCCTTTAGAGTCTGAAATAAATATTTTCAAAGCTGTGACTGGAAAAGGGGAAACAGGACTTTGGAAAACGCTTCAGGAATATTAACTAAGTAACTGTGTTTGCTCAAGTTGTACTCTACATGCCTCCATTTTGCATCCACTGCTCAGTGTTTCAGGGTAAGGGTCATATTCTTATTATAGGTTTACACAGGAATTAGGAAAGCTGCAGTCTTAGACAATTGTGGAAAAAGAATAGAAAGTTTCCTAATGCCTTCCAACTTCTCTAAGAAACTATCAGTTCATTCTGTGACATTCAGTTGTTTCAGAGGAAAATATTTTTATTGAATGTAGACTAAAAGTTAAATTTATGTGACTTGCTCCCATTAGTTACATATTTTTTTTCAATGCAAGGAATTTGCTTTTTGTAGACTGGAAGCCTTTATTTTTGAGGAAGGAAATGTAAATCGCTTTTTCCCTTTCTGAGACCACAGGATAAGAAACTCTGAATTTCTAAATCATTCCTATAAGCTTCTGCTAATATGACAGGACCATTTTATCTTTTATTGATTCCCACTTCAGTCAGTCCAGACTATTACAAAGTTCATCTATTACTCACCTACATATAGAACATCATGGCAAGAGTGATATGGAAGTCATTGATTTCTTATCATTTCTGTAGCCCCTCTGTTGTCACATTTTTTTTTTTAATTCAGGTTGGACAAGTTTCCCAAATGGCTAAGCTAATTATCTAGGTGACAAGGAAACAAAGAGAAAGTGTGAAGAAACAGATTATGGTTTTTTTCTGTGCAAGTAGTGAAGATGGATTTGTAACAAGCAGATGGTAAATAACTTGGATGTAGAGGAAATGACTGACTTTAATGAGGAGAAATTATGTTGTAGATGTTCTAAAAAACAATAAGGAAAGAGGCAAGCAGCATATATTTTTTACTTTCTATTGTAGATATAACAGATATAATTTGAATTTTATTAACAATCTCATTTCAGTGTTCTGTTCATGAAAGAAGAAAAAGTTAGACTTGCTATACAGTTAGTTTCTCTTTTCTCTTTAAACGTTAGGGGAAAAAACAAAAGAATTGCAGTACGAAAGCCCTGTATATCTATAATATTGTTCTAATATCTTATAAATTTCTAGTCTGAGTTTTTAAAATAAAAAGGAAAAAGAATAAAGGGAGTGCTTGGAAATAATTTTTCTTGGCTACTCTAAGCTTCACACCATCTTTTGGTAAATGTTGCCACCATCATTATATGCCTCATGATGGCCATGTTTATTGGAACTGTCAGCCAGTATTTTCTTTTAATAAATTGATAATGGACAGGAGATTTTATATTTCCTCCACAAAAGTGTGGTAGGGCAGACAGATCTAAGGGAAAGTCTGCTTAAGAAAATGAGGGAAGTGATTAAGGAATATGATTAGTGGCAACTCATATGTTGTCAGATCTAAATCTATTCATGAAAAAATCAGCATGCATAGTATTGATCTCAGGATACTAATATAATGTTTTTCACTTATTTGTCCTGGTGTTCTGATTTCCCTTAGAAAGACAAGGAAATAATTTTGCATATAATTTAAAGTCTCTGAGGGGTGTTCATATATTTTGGATAAGGATTTTCTACATATAAGAAAAAGAAACATACAGATGGGCTTGAGATTGAAGGGTGCACTTTACCATGGACATTATCACAAAAGTGAGTCTTACACTTTCTGATGAAGAATAGTTTTGAAAATTAAATTGCTGAGAAATAGTATTTTGGAAGTATTGAAATGATGAGAGTTCAAATTCAGGGAACAGTTCCAATGCTTAGTAAAAATTTAAAACA
>JANHFX010153658.1:0-10924 GCA_027560015.1 Chloroceryle amazona
AAAGGGGCCTGTCAGAAAGATGGGGACAGACTTTTTAGCAGGGCCTGTTGTGATAAGACAAGGGGTGATGCTTTAAACAAAAAGAGGGCGATTTAGACTAGAGAGAAGGAAGACATTTTTTACCCTGAGTGTTGTGAGACCCTGGCCCAGGTTGCCCAGCAAGGCGATAGATGCCCCATCCCTGGAACTATTCCAGGTGAGGTTGGTTGGGGCTCTGAGCACCCTGCTCTGGTTGGAGATGTCCATGCTCCCTGCAGGGGGGGTTGGAATAGATGACCTTGAAAGGTCCCTTCCAACCCAAACCATTCTGTGATTCTCTGATTCTTGAAACGCCCCCTTCAGATAGTTATAAACATTGATAAGACCCCCTCTCTAAACTAAACAGCCCCAGGTCTCTCAGCCTTTCCTCATAAGAAAGATATTCCAGTCCCTTAATAATCCCCATAGCCCTCCATTGGACTCTCTTCAGTAGTTCCATGTCTCTCTTGAACCGAGGAGCCCAGAACTGGAAACAATGCTCCAGATGTGGCCTCACTAGGCCAGAGTAGAGGTGGAGGAGAACCTACTTTGACCTTCTGGACACACTCTTCTTAATGCAGCCCAGGTTACCATTGGCCTTCTTGGCCACAAGGGCACATTGCTGGAACATGGTTAACTTGTCCACCAGGACAAGTTCCTTCTCCATGGAGCTGCTTTCCAGCAGGTCAACCCCTCCCCTGTACTGGTGCATGGGGTTCTTCCTTCCCAAATGCAGGATTCCACACTTGTCCTTGTTGATCATCACTAGGTTCCCCTCAGCCCAGCTCTTCAGCCTGTCCAGTCTCAATGAATGGCAGTACAACCTTCTGGTGTGTCAGCCACTCCTCCCAGTTTTCTATTGTCAGGAAACTTACTGAGGGTACACTCCATGCCTTCATCCAGGTCACTGATGAATATGTTGAACAAGACTGGACCCAGTACTGACCCCTGGGAAACATAATGAGCTACAGACCTCCAACTAGATTCTGCACCACTGATCAAAACCCTCTGAGATGTGTCCTTCAGCCAGTTCACAATCCACCTCTCTTTCCACTCCTCAGCCCACACTTCCTGAGCTTACCTATCAGGTTGTTATAGGAGACAATGTCAAAAGCCTTGCTAAAGTCAAGGTAAACTGCGGGGGGAGAATGGACTTTGGCAACTCCATGGGAGTTGTAAAGCGAAGACCTTTATTATCGGTACATCCCTTGGTTATATAGAGCAAGCTTCACTGATCACCCACACCAACAACAGTGATGATTGGATACCTGTGATAGCCCACATACTTTTCACGTGCCTAAATCTACTACATGATTGGCTGCTATCTAACTCACCCAGTACCCCCCATTCCCTATTTTTCTCTACTTTGCTCTGCTTCAACTTCTTGCTTCATTGCCTTTTCTCCACCATTCTTTGTTTATCTTTCTGCATGGGAGATCCAGTTCTTGGGAGTAAAATGGCAGGATGGACAGCATCACATCTGTATGGATATGATCAATAAGATAACAACTATGCTCCCACCAGCTAACAGGAGGAAGCACAAGCTTTCACGGGTCTTGTGGGGTTCTGGAGAATGCACATTCCAGGTTACAGTCAGCTGATGAGACCTCTCTATTGAGTTAGCCAAAAAAAGAACTATTTTGAGTGGGGCCTTGATAAACAACAAGCCTTTGAGCAGACAAGCAGGAGATAGCTTGTGTGGCAGCTCTTGGGCTTGTCCAGACAGGACCAGCTGTACAAAATGTGATCTGCACTGCAGCTGGAGAGCATGGTCTCACCTGGAGCCTCTGGCAGAAAACACCAGGAGAAAAATCAAGGTCAACTTCTAGGGTTTTTGAGATGGAGGTATTGAGGATCCAAGGCACACTACACACTAACTGAAAAAGACTTACTAGCATCCTATGAGAGGGTTTGAGAGGCTTCAGAAATTGTTGGTACAGAAACACACCTCCTCTTGGCTCCATGAATGCCTGGGATACATTGGATGTTCAAAGGGAACATCCTCTCTATACATCACACAAACAGCCCTACATGGAGTAAGTGGGTAGTGTTGATCATGTAATGAGTTCAAATGGAGAACCCTGACCACCCAGGAAACATGGAAGAGATTGTGGTCTGTCCAGAAGGCAGAAATTTCAGAGCATCACCTGAGGAGGTAGCTCATGCCCAAGAGGCATCATCATATAATGAGTTATCAGAAGATGAAAGGCATTATTCTTTGTTTACTGATGGATCCTGTCATGTTGTGAGAAGTGGAAAACTGATGTGTGGAGTCCTACATGACAAGTCATTGAAGCCCTTAAAGGAGAAGGTGATTCAAGTCAGTTTGCAGAAGTAAAAGCCATCCAGCTGACCCTGGAGAATGCTGAAGGAGAAAAGTGCCCAGTGCTCTATCTCTGTACTGACTCACAGATGATAGCTAATACCCTATGGGTGTGGTTACAGCAGTGGCAGACCAGTTGGTAGTACAGAAGTAAACTCATCTGGGGTGCTGCACTGTGGCAGGACATTGCTGCCTGGGTAGAAAACACCACTCTAAACTTACATCATGTGCATGCTCACATGCCCCAAAATCATGCCACTGAAGAACATTAAAACAATGACCAGGTAGATGAGGCTGTCAAAACTAAAGTAGCTCAGGTGGAGTTGGACTGGGGGTGTAAGGGTGAGCTATTTCTAGTTCAATGGCCTCATGAAACATCAGGGCATCTAGGGAGAGATGCAACACACACATGGGCTCATGACTGAAGGGTGGACCTGACCATGGAGGCCATCACACAGTTCACTCATGAATGTGAAACATGTGCCACAATCAAGCTACATGAGTAAAGTACCCCTGGAATAGAGGGTGCTGGCTGGGTTTTTAATATGGCGAGGCCTGGTAAATTGACTGCATTGAACCACTGACAAGAACACACCAAGGCAGACGCTACATGCACACCACAGTGGAAGCAACTACCAGTTGGCTAGAAACACCTTGTAAACCATGCCACTGCCTGAAACACCAACTTGTGTAAGGGTGGTTCGATAATACTTTGATCGATGGACACCAATAGGGTGATTCCTGCAGGCCTGCTGTGGGAACTCACGGGATGGGTACAGAGCTGCCAAGGAAAGTTTCTGTTCTTCTTATCAGAGGAGAGCTGCGAGAGCTGCCAAGGGAGTTTCTGCTCCTCTATCCGAGGCACTAGCTCTTCTTATCAGAGAAGAGTTGGCAAGACCGCACTGTCCTCGAACAGGACGGTGGAGTTCATTGCCAAGGATGAGGCAGCTGAAGATGAGGAAGGCCTAGTGGGGTAGGGGGAGTGCATGACCCCCATGCACTCAACCAACCTCCCTGGGCAGCCTGTTCCAGGGCTTCATCACTTTCTGTAAAGAATTTCTTCTTAATATCCGATCTAAACCTCCCTTGCTGCAACTTGAGGCCATTTCCTCTGGTTCTGTCAGTAGTTACTAAGGAGAAGAGGCCAACCCACACCTCTCTACAACCTCCTTTCAGGTAGCTGTAGAGGTCAATGAGGTCCCCACTCAGCCTCCTCTTCTCCAAACTAAACATGCCCAGCTCCCTCAGCCTCTCCTCATACAACTTGTTCTCTAAGCCCCTTATGAGCTTGGTAGCTCTCCTCTGGACACGTTCCAGCAGCTCAATGTCCTTCCTGTAATGAGGGGCCCAGAACTGAACACAGGACTCAAGATGAGGCCTCACAAGGGCTGAGTACAAGGGCACAATAACTTCCCTTCTCCTGACGGCCACGCTATTCTTTATATGAGCCAGGATCCTGCTGGCCTTCTTAGCCACCTGGGCACACTGCTGACTCATATTAAGCCATCTATCCACCAGCACCCCAGGTCCTTTTCTGATGGGCAGCTTTCCAGCCACTGTAGCATTGCCTGGGGTTGTTGTGACCGAAATGCAGGACCCGGCACTTGGCCTTGTTGACCCTCATACAATTGGCCTTGGCCCATTGATCTAACCTGTCCAGGTCCCTCTGCAGAGTCTTCCTGCCCTCGAGCAGATCAATGCTCCCACACAATTTGGTGTTGTCTGCAAACTTAGTGAGGGTGCTCTCCATCCCCAGGGCCAGGTCATCGACAAAAATTCCAAACAAGACCAGACCCAAATCTAAGCCCTGAGGAACACCACTGGTGACAGACAGCCAGCTTGATTTCACCCCATTAATCACAACTCGCTGGGGACAGCCAGCCAGCCAGTTTTTAACCCAGCGAAGAGTCCATCTGTCTATACCATGTTTTGTCAGTTTCTCCAGGAGAATGCTGTGGGAGACTGTGTCGAAGGCCTTACTAAAGTCCAAGTAGACAACATCCACAGCCTTCCCCCATCCAAAAGGCGAGTCACGTGGTCATAGAAGAGATCAGGTTGATTAAGCCCTTTCATAAACCCATGCTGACTGTCCTTGATCCCTAGGCTGCCCTGCAATTGCTGTGAGAGCTCACTCAAGATGATCCTCTCCATGATCTTTCCAGGTACCAAAGTCAGGCTGACGGGTCTGTAGTTCCCTGGATCCTCCTTCCAGCCTTTCTTGTAGATAGGCGTCACATCAGCCACCCTCCAGTCATCTGGTACCTCCCCTGTTGACCAGGATTGTGATAGCAAGAGCTACTGTACTGTTCCCTAAGTCAAAATAACTTTTAAAAAATTTCAGATGCAGCAGTAGCTGCTAGATGGGGGATTAGTGTGACATTAATCAGAATCTGCATTAGGCCAGGATGATAAATTTCCTACTGGGAGAGACACCCTCACAAACTGAGCTTTGGTGCCGTTGCTGAAGAGGATTTTGGAAATGCAAGACTGCGAACACAGGGGACTGAAAGTGAGGCTTTGTGGGCACCCATAGTTCTGCTGTCTCTCATGTGAGTGGACTTTCTCCAAACAGAGCTGGAACAGGCTGTACTTGAAGAGTAGGAATCCACTGCATGGGGTGCCCAGTTGTTGAAGACTCTCTCTGCTAAACCTCCACCAAGCACTGATCCTCTTTTCTCTTGCAAATAATGGACTGTCTGTGTCTTTCAGATCACAGAACTTCTACAACTAATGAGTCAATTTAAAGAAATGGGCTTTGAACTAAAAGACATTAAGGAGGCCTTATTATTACATAAGGACCAACACAATGCTTTGGAGGATCTAATGGCCCGTGCAGGAGCCAGCTGAAATCACATTCCTGGATTCTGACATGCAACAGAGCAGGACCAGCCCCACTACCTTCACATCCAGTGCGACTTGCTCTTGGCAGGAAGGAGTCCAGCTTTTCACATACAAGGGAGAGTGACTGAGCAAGCCCACCCACATGTATCACTCCATCATTTCTTTCTTCATTGAGAGACAGCTTTCTGTCTTAAGTGTCCTTTCCTAGTTTTCATTTTTCCAGCTTGACCACAGAGAGTTTAGAATACCCAGTCTCTACTGAAATTGTACATACCTAGAGATGTGAGTGGTTCCTCCCTTCACTGTTGCACTGGAGTTGGACAGAAGAATATTAAGCTGTTTGTAAAACTAGGATGCTTTGGTTCTTTGAAGCTGCTTTCATGGTGTTTGCTTGTACTGAATTACTTGACTGTCATAGTATAGATTAACTGGTTAAATTTGACCTTTAGTACAATGGAGTTTTATTTTTTGGTTGAAAGTACGTAACTTAGTAAAACAGTGTTTCAGAAACTGTTGCTATATGCATAAAGAGAGAAGCTGTGGGTTTTTTGTTTTGTTTTGTTTGTTTTTTGTTTGTTTGTTTGTGGCTTTGTTTGGTTTTGTTTGTTGTGTTTTGTTTGTGCTTTTTTTTTTACCTGTACATCTAATACTTCTGTCAGATATGAGGGCTTAATGCTGAGTGGTGTGTAAATTATCTTGAAATAGCATGCTGTGAACTCTACGTGGACCCGCAACTTGTGTTGGTTCTTGAACCTGAAAGCAGTGTGGAAGCTCGCTATTTTTAATCCCCTAGTTTGTAGGATATTTAATACAGTTCCCTGATAGGAAATCAGTTATATTTTTGGTTTAAATAATACTGTGTGGTGCAGGAGGCTTATTTCAAGCACTTTCTTTAAAACAAATATACTCACTGTATTTATTCCATTTCTCACACTGTTCTAGAATTACATAATAACATCTAGTATTAGAAATCAGGTTTTTGATTGGTTTTGATAGTTCAAAGTATTACTTTGTACATTGTTCAAATTCTAAATAGATAAAATATCAGCAATTGAGGAATCTTAAAAGTACTTTGCTAAATATTTTGATTCTGCAGAAGAACAACTAATAAAACCCTCAAATAAAACCCAGTGTCATAGTTCCCATCTTTCATGCTCTTTGGCTTCAGCAGATGAAGAACTTGCTGGATCCTACCTGTCCAGGTGGTGCCTGCTCCTCTAGGCACACATAACACAGAGGTCTCCAGGCAGACAACTGTAGTGGTGGAATGTGCTGCTTTTTTTTCTGTGGCTTATTTTTGTTTTGTTGCAAAAATGAAGCCTAGGTATCTAAACTTGTGTTGCAGCATGAAGCTGAGAGCACTAGACTTCAGGAGGGGAAAAACAGCTCAGCTCATTGCCTCAGTTTAGGTTTTCCAGTAGGAGGTTTTAGCTCATCAGGACCCTGAAGGACATTGCATTTGTCTCATTACGTTGTTAACTTCATATGATCAAAGCATCTCATTTGGGTCCAGTGTTAACTCCTGGAATTCTCTGGGAGGTGCTCAACTATATTAACTACATACTTAAAACAAAATGATGCTGAGGAGAGGTGTAGCTGACAAGTATCTAGGAGATGTGGAAATGGAGGAGTAGAACCAGGGCAGATTGCCTTGCATCATATCCCATAGCATTGACCTTTACCAGCTTATACTGATGGGGCTAAAATTATAACTTGTCTAAGAAGGACATTTAGCAGCTGCTACCACTGAAGTGCAGATAAAGCAGTTGCTCAGCTTTCCTTCACAGGTGAGAAATATGAGTTTGAAACAAGGTTTCAAATGAAGTGGGGCTCCTGATTAGTCAGAAAAGATGGAAAACAAAACTCAAACTGTTCTACTGTTACTCCTGTGAGCATTCAGTTGTGTTGCTTGTTTCAGTTTTCTCAGAATTAATATCCAAACAAGTCTGGTACTAGACAGTTCTGAAGGGGCAAGAAGTCTTGCTAGCAAAGAAACAACTATTTAGACCAAACCTTTGAATAAAATCATCTGTTTGTGTTAAGTTTTTTCACAATCCCCTCCACTACAGTAACCACTGCTTATGGAGACTGTTGTAGAGCTGAGAGCAGAGAGGTGAAGACAGGAAGTAACACCTATAAAGCTAGTCTCCTTACAAAGTGATGTACCCATCTGTGTCTTCCTTGGTGATACTGCTCTTGCTTTGTCAGTTTGGTTTCAGGATTTGCATCTCTCTTGGGCTTGTGTGGCCAGGTTTTGGTAGTGGAGGGGCTACAGTCATGGCTTCTGTGAGAAGATGCCAGAAGCTTCCCCCATGTGCAATAGAGCCAGTGCTAGCTGGCTCCAAAATGGACTCACCATTGGCCAAAACAGAGCCAATCAGTGACAGTGGTAGTGCCTCTGTGATAACATATTTAAGAAGGGTAAAAAACTATTGCAGAACAGCATCTAGAAGAGAGGAGTTGTGATTATGTGAGAGAAACAACTATGCAGGCACCAAGGTGAGTGGAGGAGGTAGACTAAGGGCTGGAGTAGAAATTCCCCTGCAGCCCGTGGAGGACCCCATGCCAGAACAAGTGGATGTGCTTCAAAGGAAGATGTGACCCCAAGGAGAGCCCATGCTGGAGCACGCTCCTGGCAGGACTTGAGACCCCATGGAGACCCAAGCTGGAGCAATATGGCCCTGAAGGACTATACCCCATGGAAAGTACCTGTGCTGGAAAAGTTAGTGAACTGCAGTCTATGGGAAGGACTCACATTGGAGAACTTCATGGAGGACTGTCACCTGTGAGTGGGACCCCATGCTGGAGCAGAAGAGTGTGATGAGGAAGGAGTGGCAGAGATGAACTGATTGTAACCCCCATTCCCTGTTCCTCTGTGCTGCTTAGGGGGAGGAGGTAGAGAATTTGGGAGTGAAGTTGAGCCTGGGAAGAATGGAGGGGTGTTTTTAGGTTTGATTGATTGGTTTGATGAGGTAATTAATTTATTACTAAAGTCTGTTTTGCTTGTGATGGTAATTGCTGAGTGATCTCCCTGTCCTTATCTTGTTCCACAAACCTTTCATTGTATTTTCTCCCCACTCCCCCAGTAGAGGAGGGGAAGTGATAGAGCAGCTTGGAGGTGATTAACCTGGTGGCTTAGAGAAGAGGCACTCCTGAAGAAACATGTAACAAATGGCACAATGTGATAAGACATGAATGTTGTTTTGGCCTTTGTGCATCACTGGTTACTCTGGTACTGTCATTCTCTCCTGCCAAGTTACAAACAAAGCTTAGCCTGGATGTGGGGACATTCTGCTGATAGCTGGCATGAGGCTGTGCTCTGCTCCACTGCTAGCTGGTGAGATGACAACTGCACCCCTGGTCACATCTGAGACCTTAGGGCTTTTCCTTAAGTTCTCAGATCAGATTAATTTATGTACCTGGCACTTGGCACTGCTTTAATTTTATCAGAGATCTTGTGCTAGCTGCTACCAGATACAAGCCAGATACAAGGCACCCAGACCTTGGTGAGAAGAGTAGAGGGAGAGACAAAATTGGTGGTTGTCCTTTGAGCCAGAGCCCCTTTGAGCTGCCTCCCAATGGTTCTGGACAGCAGTGGCCTGGTAAGAACTCTGACACTGAAGAGCTGTCAAAGCTGAGGCCTCCACCTCTGCCTGCACATGGCTGGAGACCTGGTGAGATGAGAGGTGCTGCTGTGGTTGTGGCCTTGTTTTGAGGGTGACTTCTTGGGCTCAGAGAGTCTGTAAGGCAGTGGGAGCTGCGGATACTCTTGTGCCCTAGGGCTGCAGCATGTCCCGAGACTTTCTTTGGCTGGCCTCATGATTCCTGCAGTGGCTTGGCTCTGCTGGAGCACCCCTGGGAAGTGCAGGTTGTTGACCCCAGAGCCTGAATCAGCAACTCTTCTGCATGGTGTGGGGCTGGGGGGACCACTGGCTTCTGCTGGGGTGGTACAGCAAAACCTGGCTTCGACCATATTACCTATTACCATAGGATCCTGTGGCGGTGTTATTCCACAGTCTCTGCCATTCTGGGTGATTTCAGAGGGTGTAAAACATGTCTGCATATGCTACCTCATCCCATTTTCCCTCTCTTCTAAGAAATAACATTAGTGGTAGGAGAGTATTATAATTAATTGTCCCATATAGTGGCCATTTAGCTTTGTCCTCCAATTTGTACAAGGGACGCCACTGGTTGCAGTATTTTATAAGAGTTATAAGAGTTATAAGAGTTCCGTTCCCCTCCGTTCCCCCTTTGCCTACACTATCAGTCCAATGTGCTAAAATACATCCAAGGGGTCTCTTTCTTGGGATCTCCTTCCCTTGGCTACCACCCATCTTTTTCCAACTCTCTTCCCACACGTCCCAGTTGTCTGGGACGTGTCTCCTTTTCCCACAAGCCAACCACAATATTTCTGTTACTTGCTGAGCTCTAGGCCAGGACCCTAACAAGGATATTTCAGGTACACACCCTGGACACGGACCTCTCTGTCAACTAGAAATACAATACCACCTTTTCTCACAACTAACACACTTCAGCAAAACCCATGGTTGATGAAGTTGCTTTGTCCTCCTGCTAAGCCCACATTCGAAACATGGGATGGATCCTAAATCTCCCTGTTGGGGATTTAAATCTCTCAGATATCCAGGGTACGATTCCAGAACTGGCTGTTCCTAATCTAATGCCACTACCCTTCCAGTTGATATCACATACAGTCCCCTTAAATAAATTTGTTGCCTTCCCCACCTTATCCAACCCCCTCCCTTGCTTAAGTATTCCCAAGGCTCAAGCCTGAACCACTGAAGGAGGGATCTCCCCTGCAGTTTAATAACTTTATCACTATAGGGTCGCCTTGTTCGTCTCTGGCTGAGCCCCTTGTGGGGTATTGGAACTGCGGATTGGAACTCTACACTCACTTCGCAGCTGCGGTGCGTCTCACACACCAATTTTAACAAACTCACAATACTAAAACTTAACAGACTATGCCTATGACATACAGTTACAGTTCCAATTAATATTCCCCAATTGTTATAAATATTTTCTGTTTCTTCTCTTGCTTGGGTTAGCGCACACACAATGGTTAATTAACATAAGCCTTTCCTAAACTACCTTGGCTAAATACGATTCTCTTAAGATCTTGAAGGCATAACATAAGCTGGCTATCCCCCAACCCTAAGATCAGGTTGCCCAAAGCCCCATCCAACCTGGCCTTGACCACTTCCAGGGAGGCGGTACCCACAACTCTGGGCAACCTGTTCCAGTGTGTCACCACCCTTATCATATCTACCCTCTTTCAGTTTAAAACCATTGCTCCTTACTCAGTAAAAATGTATTGTAACACAGAGTTCCATTTTCTGGGCATTTCTTCCTGAAGGCAAGTTGTGTAGTCAACTGTGATTTGCAACCATTCTGTTTTGTAACTAAGAAATCTTAGCTTCCCCAAGATCCTGTTTTGATTTGGTTTTACAGAGACCCTATTAATTATATGATTGTTTGGTAGTCAAAAGGTAACTGCAAACTACTGCAGACCAGTGTAGAATTGCTGTCTGTGCCAGAATCACATCGAGCATGCGCCTACACTAGGGTTCAGCACAGGTCAATGTGAGGAAGACTGTTATCTTCATCCCAGAGACCACCAGAGGGCGACCAAAGACCACCTAAAAAGCAAAGTTGTTGTGGTTTAGGGTCAGGGCAGCCCCTAAGACCCAACAGACACTCTCTGTTAACCCCCCTCCCTCCCCAAAG
>JANHFX010153659.1:0-10825 GCA_027560015.1 Chloroceryle amazona
CGCCGGCCCGGGCGGGGGGTCCGCCTCCCGCCCCCCGCCATTTTGGCGGCCTCTCCGCGGGCGGGGCTCGGGGGCTCGGGGCGAAGCCGTCCCCGGGCCCGGCCCTTTTCCCGCGGCCGCTCCACGGTTCTTCCCCCCATCGAGCGGCTGAAAGCTGCGGGGGACGGGGCAGCGTGTCCCGCTTCGGGGATAGGACGGCGGGAGGGTGGCCCGGGCGTTGCCGCCGGTCGGGCTGTGGCCGCGGGGCTCCCCTTCACGCTCGGCACCTTCTCCCGAGGGCGAGGAGGCAGCCAGAGCGCAGCCGGAAAACCCGCTGCCGAGCCGAGGGTTCGGCTTACCCCAAAAATCACCCCCGACAAACAGATTCCCGTGGGTTTCAGTTATCCGAACCACCCCCCCCCGTCCGGCTGCCCTGTCGCGCTCGCTCCCCACGGGTGTTCGCGGCAGGCGAGGGCCGAGCCGCTCGCCCCCGGCGCTGGGAAGCGCTGCGGTGCCAGCAGCTGCGGGGAGGAGCAGGCAGCGGTCAGCACCCCGTGTGCTGAGGAGGAAAGCCCGGCGGAGTCTGCAGCTGGATGCCGCTCTAAGGGGGTGCTCTCTCCGAGCGCCTCAGCAGGCGTCGAGCGTCGGCTGCTTCTGGCGGTGCCAAAACCTTGGGCTGCAGGCTCGTAAAAAGTGCGAGGTTATGATCCGATGATGGTCAGGGGAAGGACGCTGGAAGCCTGGCTGTGGCTGCCTTCGTGCTCTGAGGCCGTTTTGCATCAATGCCTTTGGCGAGGCGACCGTAGGTGGTTGGTTTCCGAAGCGGCACGCTCCCCGAATGCTGCTCCCACCCGGGCACTGTGCTTCCCATCCGATACGGCTGCCTTAGCCAACAGCCATAGTTAAAAATAGCTCTGCGTGTGAGCCCGGGAGCTGTCGGATAGGAGTTTGGGATGATAACTTGTTGGGCAATCCTCTGAGAGACTGAACGTTTGTCAAAAAAAGCCTCTGAAGCAGAAAACTACCCACCCAACCACCCTGTCCAACACGCCCAATGCAAAAATAGCCACGGCAAAAAGTTTGCAGGTTTCCTCTCGAGCTTTTTGAGTACGTGAGAAGGAATACGATCGCTCGAGGAGACCCTTTCAGGTGATCTCTGCGAGCCTGGCAGTTATCGTGCCAGGAGCCCCGCGCAGGGCCAGGGCACCGTGACAAAAAGCGACATTGCTCAATGTGCAGCGTCTCGGGCTGAGGCGAGGTTTGGGGTTAAAACCAGCTAGAAGGTATTTGAAAGTAAGGATTTTCCAAGTCCGGTTAGGTTGGGTTATAACCCCCTCGGTAACTCGCGTGGCAGTGAAATACATCTTTGCTTTAGCAGAGAGAAAGGATCGGCCTCTCTGCGTTTGCTCTCTGGAGGCGCGTGGGCTGGCTGAGCCCGTCTCCGCAGAGCGCGGCGGAGGGAATACGCTGCGCAGCCGAGAGAGAGGCAGTTTTGAGGCTCTGTCTCATTCCTGCCTGGGCTGTCTGAGGCAGCTGCTCTCGCCCCTCGGTCCTCGCTCCGTGCTCTGGCCCCGTAGGTGATGGGCGTTTGTGGCTGGTGACTGCTCTTTCATGACACGTGTAGAATGCCTGGCACAAAGGGCCCTGGATGTAATTACAGCCTCTTGAAGCAAAAGTAGGAAATGCTGATGTTTTGGCGGTGTTGCTGATGGTTTCCCCCCGTCCCCTCGAGGTTTTCAAATGCTCGGTGAGGGCTGAGATGCCACATTTCATGGTTTAGGGTGTCAAACCATCGTTACTTTGACCCACCGGAGCTTTGAAGGAGCTGTAGCTGTTGGTGAATCAGAAGGAAAGGGCAGACAGCCTTTTTAGGACTAAACCGCTCGAGTTGCGCTGGTCCTGGCTAAGCAGTATTAAGTTTTTCTGTGTGTTTTGTCTTTTTCCCCCCACGTTCCTTCCGTCAGTGTGTGATCTTGTGTTTTGCACTAAGTGTTGAGGTTCAGCTGGATGCTGAGCCTTGAAGTGATCCTCTCTTGCCAAAAGAAGAGTCAGGAGGAGGAGAGATGTGGGGGAGAAGGAAGATAATGGGTATTTGAAAATCGGTGCAGCCACATCGAGTCAAAGTATCGTCGAGTGTTGTTATCGGGGGGTTTTCCCTATACATGCAAATTGCTGTGTAAGCCAAGTAAAGAAATGAGCAGGTAGTTGGTGAGAGTCTGGTTCGTGGTTGCCTTCAAGTAGCTTGGCAGCAGCGTGAGCTTGATTGTCAAATGTGTCAGTCAACTGTACGGTGTGGGGACAATGTGGGGGGGAGAGTGAAGCCCCGTGTTGCGGCGTTGCCCCTCTTTGGAGGTCCGTCCGTGCAGGTGATGGCTGGGGCTCGATTTATTTCCTGTCAGTACGAGTAGAAAAGTGTCTCCTGGACTTGAGAGAAACATGGCTGGGCTCTTGTTGCTCATCTTCTTGGTGAGGAAAAAGAATTCCTGGTGGTGCCTCTGCAGCTTCTTGTCTCTGAGCTGAAGACCGGCTCGAAGGAGGAGCTTTGGGTTCGAAGCAGCGTAGCTCCAAGGTTTTCTGTACAAATTTGTCTAATCTGCATTTCTGGGGGGCCACCACTCTTCCGTGAGGAAGTTCTCGGTTCTCTGGGTGGTCCCCTGAGGCAGCTTTTCCCACATTCTCTTCTCTTTTCATCTTGGCGTTTCTTGGGTTGCTTTTGATTTCACAATCTTGTCACGTTTTCAGTCGGCAGATATGTGTAGTTGTTTGAGAATGGCTGTTTCCCAGAAAATCAAGGAAAAAAAAATGTCCTTCAGCTTATTGATGGGTTTATTTTCCAACGTCTCATTTGATTTATTGAAGTAGAGTATATAAAGGATGCTCAAAAGGCCCTACGTCTCTGTCGCTGGCGTGGGGAAGCGTTCTGTCGGCCGGCGGTGCTCGTGGTGAGGAGCAGGAAGCAGCAGGAGTCCCGTGAGCTTGTCGTTAGGTGACCCATTGCCCATGGAGGAGCGACTTGCCCGGCTCGCGTTTTAACGTCTCTATTCCCGCGCTTGTTTCTTCCTCCTGCGCGCGGTAAAAGGATTTGTAGGAGCACCGAGAAGAGGCCGCTCTTAGCAGGCGGTCGGAGTGCCGCGTGACGTTGCATTTCTAAGGGCTGTGTTTTGCCCTCGAGTAGCCGTGGCTTCCCTCGATTTCAGCGTGAGTTCTGAGCTTCGTCTTGCCTTTATCTCGAGAGAATGCCCATCTTGACACGTGCAGGGAGGAGCTGTGTGACCAGCCCTGGACAGAAGCGGGTGGTTATTGGTGATGGCACCATCTAATCTGTTTTATTTCTTCTTTCTCCCGCAGGTGCCTGTGTCTACCGAGGCTCGTTGTTCGAGGTGGGTGAGCTTGAACGTGTTACGCTGGGGGCGTGTTGGTGAAAATGCTGTTGAACTTGACTCTAGTCCCTGAATTTTGTCACCCCTGCAAACAGGCTGGCTGCTCTTGCAGCAGGTCGCAGGGCCGTGAGCCTTCAGCCTGCTGGAAAAACAGCAGCAGAATAAATATTGCCCTGGGAGAGGTTGGAAATTCTCCCTGTGCCTTTGAACCCAACCTCTCTCCTTCTCCGCACGGCTCTGCCCACGGCTAACTGGGGCTCCTCTGTCCCGTGTGTAAAGATGGGAGAGATCTCAAGGGTTTTGGAAGCTGTACGAATCACGGTCCTAGGCTGGAGAGAAGTTATGGTTTGTAAAATGTCACTGGAGTGCCAGGGTATATTCTGTGGCACTCTCTGAAGAGCCGCTGCGCCCCAGGCTGGCCCGTTTCCTGAAACCCCCAGGAGTTGTTCTGTGTGTGTTTTAAACGCCGTTTCCTTTGGGTGTCTCCTGTTATTCGGGGGTTTGCGCAGCGTTTTCTGCGCAGGTAGTTGCGGGTGAGCTGTTGCTGGGTTATTGTCAGAATGCTGCTTGCTGCAAGTCTTGCTTTATGGCCTTTGGCCGTCCTGCTCCTGCCGCAAACCCGGAGCGGGAAGTCACTCGGTGCATAAATGGAAGGTTTAAGGGTAGAGAACGCGAGCACTGCAGCGCTGCTTCAATCGTTAACGCTGCCAGAGTTCTGCGTTTTGCTGCCTTAGCTGCTCGTATATCACGGGTCAGGTCAGCTTGTGTTCACGGGCTTCCTCCGAGGAAAAACCATCTCTGTGCTTGGTTTCCAGCTGTGCTGAGGAGGTTTGCGTTCCTCACCTCTGAGGGATTTTCCAGAGCCCCGCAACCAGCGCAGCCTTTTACTTAGCAAAGAAGAAAATGCTCATTACAGTTTTATTTATCTTTTTTTCTTTGCCGGAGGGTAGCATAGGTGGGGATGAGGAGACGTTCGTGGGAGGTATCGCTCAGGTCCGCGACTTCTCTGACAGCTGGTTTGTGCCAACTGGGAGAGGGAGAGAGGGGAAGCACGGGGCCGTGAATTGAGGTGGGAGGTGGTTTGAAGGGACAGCGTGAGTTGAGAAGTGACACTGTGCGTCTGGTGAGAAAGAAGGCTGAGTCCAGCTGAGCAATCTCCAGCCGATCTGTGTTTTGTCCGCGTTAAAACCGGGGTGTTGTCCGTCGCGACAGCTGCTGGTAGCGCACGTGAGGATGAATTTCTGGGCTGGCACATTCCTTTGGAAGTTTCCTGGGCTGCGTGTGGGGCGCTTTTAACACTGGGAAGCACCAAACAAGCCAAAGCAGCTTCTCTTGAAATATGTTTTTAATCTTGGACTTTGAATGAAAATGATGAACAGAATAAAAAGCCATAACCTAATCCACAGCCAATGGTACCGCACTTGTGCTTCCGCTGGAAATTTTCCTTCCCTTTTTCCTTTTGAAACCACCCCAGAAAGGTTCAAGTTAATTCAAGTGCTTAGTTGCCTGGAAGACCTGAGAAGCAAATGCTTTGGGTTTAGCAATCAGTCAAAAACCAACGGGCCTGTTCCAAAAAAGGGGGGGGAAGCAGAATTGTCGTAGCTTTAGTTTTTCATCTTCTTAATTCTGCTCTGCAATCGGTCGTGGTAGCGGCCACAAATAACAATAACAATCCCAGGCTGACAGGTACCTTCTGTATAAAGGCAGCTTCCATCCCCCCTGTTACCGATCAGATTATCGCCTTGCCGGATGCGAGGCCGGAATGTCCTATAAACACTTGGAGCTGGACCGATAGTGGAGAACACCAGCAGATAAACTGGTGGGAGGCGTGGAGCTGCGTTACGCTGGCGGTGGCTGCTCGCTCAGCTTCAGAGATGGGTTTTGCATAATTACATTTAGCTTATTTAGCTCGTTTCGGTGGCAGGCGTAATCAGAGCGGAGGAACGAAGCGCTGGCTTCGAGTTCTCTGAAGCAAAAAAGCACTTGGAAATATTGATGCTAGAGGCGTGACACCCGTGACAAGAAAACAATCTGAAGCATCTGACGGGACCGCGTAGAACGGATTTTGGTTCGGCGCAGAAGTGCCCCTTCGAATCTTCTTGGTAACACCTTGTTGTCAGAAGTTTCAAGAAAACCCGATTTCACGCTTTCTAAATCAGGTTTCTGTTTCCATCTGTCGCTTGTGCTGAGTCAGGAAGGGGATTTACAATAAAGAGAAAAATGCCTTTTTTTTATTATTTCCCTGCCCAGAATAAATTTTAAGCCTCTCACTCTAGACAGCCGCTCTTCGGAATAAATTTAGTGGCTCTTGAAAATGCACCTCAGCAGGTGCGGAGCACTTCTGGGTGGGGAACGTTTCAAATTAGCAACGGGAAATGAGCTTCCCTTCAATTTTGGGGGGAGGATAACAGGTTACTACTGAAAAATGAGATCAGAATGGAAGATTTCAGTGGGAGCTTTTCCTTACTAACTTTTCCAGAGCAAAGCTCTGGAAATCCCTCCTCTTTCGAGAAGCTCGGATCGACGGAAGATCAAACACAAAGAGCGGAGCGGTTTGGTTTGTTTTTAATAAAGCGTGTGCCGCATGCGTGTGCCTTCTTTGTGTTCCTCGGACAGAACAGCAGGGCGCAGAGCAGGGGGGTAGGCTCAGCGTTTCGTGGTACCAGGTAAAAGCAGCTTTGATCTAAGGTGAAAGATGCTTCTCCCGAGGATATAGTGAATTCTCGTCCCTTCATCAGTAAAGAGGTGATTTCGTTTGTGGACCAAGGCACAGATTCTAAGATGTCATAATTCTTCTTTTATATCTCAGTGGTTCTCATACAGAAGATTTGGAAATGTCCCTCTTTTTTTGGGGTGGGTCGGAGAAAAAGAACTCTTATTTTATAAGGAAGCACAACACGTTTAGCATAGCTGGGAGCTGGCGTGCTCTAGAATTTGTAGCAGCTCGAAACGTGTTTGGAATCCCAAAGAAGACAGCGACAGCTTGAACCTTGGGTTGCCTCTCTCCGGGGGAGGGGTCCGGTGTAGTGCGTACGCTCAGCACAGTTGCCATACCGGTGGTTGTTTTACTTCCCTTCTCCCTTTGACCTCCCAGAAGAAGCCCCATGGAGCTCCACCATCCTTACACACCCAGCAGCTCTGTTCGAAACGAGGAAGTGCTGAGAGGGGGGTGTTAAAATCCCCTAAAACCCCAGAGGGATCAGCTTAAGCTGCACCCCTGCCCTCCTGCGAGCAGAGGTGAATTGCTCTGGGGTTGGAGGAGCGCAGTCCTGACCCTGAGCTCCATAGGCCGAGGCTTTTGATGGGTTTTCAGGTTTCAGGAGCGCCTTGAGGCCCATCCCAAACCAGCTCTGGGGAGGGCTGAACGCTGCTGCTCTCATGGCCACGTCCGCATTTCCATGCAGAAAGCAGCAGCTGGCACGAGTCACGATGGAGGGCCGCTCCTAACGGGAAAGACAAATGCCTACAACGCAAATGGTGTTCAGCAGCTGCCTTTACATTGCCCTGTCATGGATGTAGGAGGAGATAACGCAGGGATGGGGTGGAGGGTGGCTGGGCTGTCTCTGGGGTCAGGCACTTTTTTCCTACAGCTTGGACCTGGTGATGGTTGGAGCATCTTCCCTTACCCCCCGTGCTCGCCTCTGGGCAGGAGTTGAGGTCCCCGCAGCCCCTGCCTCGGGAGAGCAGCAGGTCGCAGCTGCAGGGCAGCTTTGCTCCGTGTAAGTGAAATCTCATATCCTAGCAGTCCAGGGCGCAGGCGGGAAGTCAGGGGCCTCCTCAGCTGCCCGTTCATGTTTCAGAGCAGCCTTTCAGCCCCCAGTTTGAACCTCTGGGGTGCTCTTTTGAAATAGGCAGGCGGGGTGTTTGCGCCAAAAGGAGATTTTGAAGCAACTCATCTTTACTTTGGAGAGCGGAAAAGAAACGTGGGCAAATGAATCAACTAGAAGGGACAGGTCTGTGGGCTGGGGGCCCTCGAGCTTTAGTCAGGGGCTCTGGGCTGCCTTCTGGCAGCCTGGGGGGCTTTTTTCCATGAAGTCTGGTAGCTGCAGCTTCGGGGGTCTTTCCTCTCCATCCTCTGGCGTGGCTGGCAAAAGACTCGTGTTTTCATCTCAACTGTGTTGTAGGAGGTGATCTGGCTGCACCTTTATTTGGAGATCGGGGTCTTTACCAGAGCTGCCCTGTTCCACATTTTCCATTTCAGTGCTCTTCCTGGCTGTTCGTCCACGAATGCCGACTGAAGTAGATGATTAACACTGAATAACAGAGCTGTAGGAGCTGTGTGCCAGGGCCTTGGCAGGACACGGTGGATTTCTCATGGATTCATTCTCCTCCATCAGCTTTGCCATTTGCAGTTTCTCTTTAGAGTAGGGGTTGCGATGTCCAGTTAATTGCCAAGAAACCCGGGGTTGCCAGCGGAAAAAGCTGAAGAACGCGTTAGAACTAGAGACCCGCCGACTGGACAAAGTGCCGTGGCTGTGGAAAGGTGACAGCTTACGTCACCTGGGTGGAAATGGGGAAGGAGACTCATCAAATCTGCAGGTTTATTATGTTCTGCTGGGCCTTGTGGAGGTGTCAGGGTTGGAAGTGGCAGCCTGCGTGCCCAGAAGGGATTTCCCGTTATCTTTCTGTCTCTACCGTGACTTTAGTTTTGAACGGTCAGCCCTCGCTTTCCTTTCTTGGCCGAGTCGTAAGAGACAGCGCCCGCGCAAACCAATTTTCCCTTTCTTGGGAGCTGCAGAAATCACCCGGTGGGACACAGGTCTGGAGACGGTCATCTTACCCTTTTGCTGGGCTACTCAGAAATCTGTAATCAGATTCCAGGAACATAAAGCTCAGCAGATACCTTGTAAAGGTCTTTGAACCGATCAGGAAAGTCAGTCTCCCTTTTCCACTCAACCCAGGCCCGCTTGCCGGCCCCCGTGAGGCAGGCAGCAGCTTCTCCACGCACATCTTTCCCGCCGGCGCGTGGGGTACAGGATGGTGGTGTTGCTGCGATGCCGCGGGGCTACATCCCGCACCCGGCAGAAGTTCCGTGCTCCCTGCAGGGAGAGCTGAGTTTTGTCTGGTGCTTTCTGTGCTTTGAGAACAGCTCACTTTAGCAAAAGAACCTGAGCTGTTTTCTTTCGTTATTTGCTGTGGCTCAGCGGAGCGAGCAATTGCCCTGTGCCTGTGGCTGAGATGTTCTTGCAGCTTCCTCAAGAAGAGCTTCTCCCTGGGTATCACGGGCAAGTCTGTTGTGGTCTGGGAACGCGGGGCCTTTTCTTGTGGTGGTGGTTTTCTCCTGGAGGGGGGCTGACAGATACCCAATCTCAGTCAGCTTTTTGTTGTTTGATGGGGTTTTTTTTGCTACCTGGAATCTCTGAGCGGAGAAGCAAACTGGGTTTTGACTCTTTCATTTGATGCCAAGAGACAAGGGTCTCTCGGGGACACAAGGCTGACTTCTGAGGCCATAACGGTAATGCCACATCTCCCGCTTCGGCTGTCACTCGAGTGGTCGGTGGAGCTGAGCAAACGTGTTGCTGAACACCTGTGGGCAACTGGAGTTCCACCCTGGCGTCGCTTACGGGATTTCTTTGCGTCGTAGGGTGCTCTTTTTTCCCCCCAGCTTTGGCTTCTGTCAGTGCTCTGAATTTCTAACGTGATGCTAGTTAGCCAGAGTTTCTATCTGAGCCAGGGAAGTTGTCTTTGGGAGGACACTGGGCATCTTACTGAGGAATTCTGTGCTGGGAATGTTTTGGTAGTTTGAAAAGTATTTCTTCAAGTAGTGGACGAGTCTGTTAAGGTTGAGCTTTGCATCTGGGGGAGCTGAACAGGCACGTAGGCTGCAAAATGGCAAAGCAGGACTTGGTGCTCTCCGGTTCAGGGATTAAAGCAGAACTGTTTGGACCAGCGAGGCCTATAAATGTTTGTCCTCTGTCTTGCTCCTTTCGGGAAGCAGCTGGGGGAAATAGCAAAAGCTCTGGAGAAAGGCTGCCACGGGGGAATCTGGGGAGGTTCTGGTTGCTCTGAGGTGCCGGAGAGCTCACTGGCGTGGCAGCTTTGTTCTGGACCACTACCAGGCTACACATGCACGTTTGCCAGCTCAGGATGTGTTCTCGACCTTGGTTTTCACCCTCAAAGCATCAGGTGCTGGTGGATGTCAGCTCGGTCTTTTGAAATAGATTAATCAAACAGAAGCCGCAGGTGATATTGGGCTACTGTGTCTGCACAGTGGTCCCGTGGGGAGTTTTGTATCTTCCAGGTTGGTTTCGTGTGTTTCTTTTTCCCTTGAATAACTCACGTCGCCATCAGAAATGCTGCTGTGAAACCTCCTCACCCTTAGAGCTGGTGCGCAGACTCGTGATTCGAAGGCGTCGGGGATAAATCACTCTCTGAGCCTTTTCAGGCACCATCGGCGCTCCAGCTGTCTCTATTCTAACTGCAGAATTTCACCCGGAGCCTAAGATACTCCTCCGTCCTTTCAGGAAGAGGTAGGAAAAATATTCCCAAATAGGAAGCTCTGCCAGATGGGTGCCTTGGGTTTCTATCGCTGCTCAGCTCTGTCAGCCTTGAAGGTGGCTGTGGAGAGAGCCACGTGACGCTGGGATGCTCTGCTTTACGATGTTAGGGTGCCTGCGTTTCTGCCGTGCATGTTAAGTAGCTCCCGGAGGGAATCCATCCAGCAGCCTTCCCTTGGAAGACCACTGTAGTTCTCCCAGTGCTGTGACTCACTGTTGAGCCGTAGATTAAGGAGACCCATTAGGATAAACCCCTCGGTGCTTACTGGATTTCGTAATCATTAGAGCTGCTTCGGCATCATTCGCTAACGAAACCTCCAAATAACCCCGTGAGCCCAGCATCAGAAGTATCTTTATTTTACCAGCCGCAGCAGCGCGGCTGAGGGAGAGTCCCAGGCTTTTTCAGACACCCTTAACTGTGGTTTTGAGGACCAGTGAGGGGGGGAAAAAGCTCTCCCCTGCTCCTCACCCTGATTTCTTCCTGTGTTAATCTGAAGGAGTTGAAGACACGCGTTTCATTACTCAAAAAAAACCCAACTAACAAACCCAAAAAACCAAGAAGTTTCCCAACCGGCTTCCCGTGTGTTTTATGGAGATGAAAATGAAACTTTTTGCAGGCTCAGAATCGGGACATTCTAATTTAAGTCTGTTGCTGAGCATAAATTTTCAGTGATATCAACAGGAGCTGCAAGTCGGGGTCTTGCAGCGAGATGAGAAAGATAAGACATTGTGGACCTTGCAGCTATATACACACCCACTTATTTATCTCACTTATCAAACTAGAAATCTCATTGCTAATAGCAATGTAGTCTCCCTGAAAACTTTAACCTTTTCCTTTCCTGGCAACTCCTCTGTTAGAATCATCGAGGGGTTTAGGCTGGAAGGGACCTCCGGAGGTCATCTGGTCCAACCTCCCTACACAAGCAGGGACATCTCTACCTAGGGCAGGTTGCTCAGAGCCCCATCAAG
>JANHFX010153660.1:0-10758 GCA_027560015.1 Chloroceryle amazona
ATTGTCAACAGTGTTATATTCTATATTCTATGCTTTATAGTGTTTTTCTTCAAACGCCTGAAAAAAAAAGTGGTTCTTAGGAGGAAATTAATTTCTTATGACATTAATGGTTTTGATATTTTGGGGGGGAAAATGTAATGTAAAATTAAAATAGAATTTTAAACTCTAAAGTATTCATAAGTGGAAAAACTATGAAATCCTTGAAACTTATCCTGTTACACTAGTAATACCCAAATATTTGAAATATGAAATGTTTAATTATAATATGAACAATTTTGTCTTACATTCAGGTTCCAGTGCTAAAGGCCTAGCCAAATGATACATTCAGGTCTCAGCCTTAGTATCACTCGATAAGCATTTCTACAGCTTGCTAGAGCAAAATCTGAACTCTTGTTTTGTTTTTGGTTTGGTTTGGTTTGGTTTGTTTGGGGTTGGTTTGTTTGTTGGTTTGGTTTTGTTTGATTGTTTGTTTTTTCCTGAGAGAAAATTAACAGATTACTTAAGTAGAATGCAGCCTTTCTAGACCTGTATGGGTTTGCATCCACTGCTGTATATAAGTCAGGGGATCGCAGATATGCAACAAGATCCGGACAGTCTCCAGTAGACTCTCTCCTGCTCTGTCAAGTCTGCTTATTATTTTCCTTCTGTCATTGTCTGTCAGCTACAAAGAAGAATGAATACTGGCTTGGATGCAGGACACAAATTTTTTTTGTTACTCTTGTGACCATACTAATCACATTAAATACCACTGTTCTATGGATAAGAGTCTTTAGCCTGGAAAACAGAAAATCTTGCAATAAGAGACCTCATTATTCCCAGACAAGCCTGTAGAGCTATATACACTCTCTATATACTGTATAGATAGTACATCATGTGAAGTCAATAATGTGCTACAGTTCTATACCTAACAGGTAGATCAAACCTTTAAAACACAGTCTTTAAGATTCAGCCATTTCTTGGTTTTTTTTTGACTGCAGTCAGTATTTCATAAAAGTAGTGAAACTGAACAACTGCCCCAAATGCATGAGTTACTCACAAACAATTTACTCATGGGCCACATCAAACCAGTGTGGCTTCTTGCAACTTTCCTATGCAGAAAACCACTAGTACTTCAAAATTGTCCAGCTGTTCAGTGCTAAAATACAAGGACACTGTCTGCACTCCAGTCACTTAGAATTGACTAAACCCTCTAAAATAATCTGATGTTCCTGTGCATTACAAAATAGTTCTTAGCACTGTATGTATAGGAATAGGTTGTGATGGCTGCACTTATCATTTTTCCAAATTCCTGCTCTGCCCTCTCATGGGACAGCCAGCGTACTGCTTAGCCAGCCCATAGCAGATGATGGCATGGACAGGGAAGACAGTACACTAGAAATGTTATTACTTTGCAAACATGATTGAAAGACCCACTCTGAATCACTGCATTTTCTTGCATATCAAGTAGGAGAACAATCTAAAAAGCAAGATAATTCAAGTACACATCTGCTATTTACTGTGTCATTCTAGTTAATAAAGTTCTGTATTTTTTCGTTATCTGAATATTTTCTTTCAAAATTTGAACTTCAATAAAAATTTAAACTAGCCTATATGTATATATATTTATGTGGATTTGTAGGCAGATTTTATTTTTTTAAATCAAAAACTGTATCTTGATTATATAATTTAAGGGTTGTTTTTGACTAACATATATCCTTCTTTTTACTTATTTTTCAGTGGAAAGTGGCATTTCTAGGTAATTTCAGATTATCACGGATTGCTGGCCATCATTATATGTAATAGTTCAAGGAAAATAAGGTTAGCATTTTAAAATGAGAATGCTTAAAACTAAAGTCTGAAACACATTTTAGGAACCTAGAAAAAACTACTGTTTACAAAGCTACTGAATGCTTCCATTGTCATTTTGGAGGAAAATAATACCAAATCAATTCAGAGCTGTCTGAAATCTTAAAAAGGGACCTTATAGAGACATTCCCATACTTAAAGGGAGTCTACAGGAAAGACAGGGAGAGACTCTTTATCAGGATGTGTAGTGATAGGATGAGAGGTAACAGTTTCAAACTGAAAGAGTGCAGATTTAGATTAGATATTAGGAAGAAATTCTTTACTGTGAGGGTGGTAAGGCACTGGAACAGGCTTTTCAGAGAAGTTGTGGATGTCCTGTACTTGGAAGTGGGATGGGGCTTTGAGCAATCTGATCTAGTGCAATGTGTTCCTGCCCATGGCAAGTTGTAACTAGATGATCTTTAAGGTCCCTTCCAACCCAAACCATTCCATGATTCTAGTTTGAAATCATCAATTTACTGGCATTTGTGAAAACTTTTAACCAATTAAGAAACAAAGATGGAAGATCACATAAGTACATGCTTTTTATGCTACCTTCTTTCTGATGGGCCAGTCTGTCTTTAGATTAGTTCTTTGTACAAATTAAAAAGCATTTTATTAATAATGCTTGACTGAGTAACTGTCACTTTACAGCACCAATATCCACCAGACAAAATGTGTACATCTACTTCAGTTACAGACATAAGGGACTACATGTTACAAAAATTAAGCATCTAAGTGAAGACACAATATTTTAACAGCATCACAAAATTTTCTACATTGGAAAAGACCTTTAAAACCATCTAGTCCAATCATTAACCTAACACAGAGAAGACCTTGAGTAAACCATATCCCTCAGCAGTATGTCTATGTGACTCTTAAATACCTCCAGGGATGGGACTCAACCACTTTTCTGGGCAAGCTCTTCTAGTGCCTGATAACCCCTTCAGTGAAAAAATTCTTTTTCATATCTAATAGAAACTTCCCTTGACACAACTTAAGGCCATTTCCTCTTGTTCTATAACTTGTTACTTAGAAGAACAGGCCATCCCCCACTCCTCTACAACTTCCTTTCAGGTAGTTGTAGAGAGTGATAAGGTCTCCCCTGAGCTTCCTTTTCTCCAAGGTAAACATCCCCTACTGCCTCAGCCATTCCTCATAAGACTTGTGCTCTAGACCCTTCACCAGCTTTGTTCCCCTTCTTTGGACACACTTTAGTGCCTCAGTGTCCTTCTTGTAGTGAGGGGCCCAAAACTGAGCACAGTACTCGAGATGCAGCCTCACCAGTGCTGAGTACAGGGGGACAATCATTTCCCTGGTCCTATTGGCCACACCATTCCTGATACAGGCCAGGATGATGTTGGCCGTCTTCTCCACCTGGACACACTACTGGCTCATGTTCAGCCATCTGTCAATCAACACCCCAAGGTCCCTCTCTGCTGAGCAACTTTCCAGCTACTCCTCCACAAGCCTGTAACGCTGCTGGGGATTGTTGTAGCCAAAGTGCAGAACCCAGCACTCGGCCTTATTGAAATTCTTACCATTGTCTTTGGCCCATAGATCTGTCTAGATCCCTCTGCGAAGCCTCCCTACCCTTGTGCAGATTGACACTTCCACCCAGTTTGGTGCAATCTGCAAACTTACTGAGGATGCCCTTGATCCCCTCATCCATGTCATCGATAGAGATATTAAACAGAACTGGCCCCAGTACTGAGCCCTGGGGAACACCACTCATGACCAGTTGCCAACTGTATTTAACTCTATTTATAACCACTCCTTGGGCCTTCATTAACAAGATCTCTATAATAGACTATACACTCTCCAGGTGAGCTAGATCTCCTGGTTTTGTGAATTTTGATCTAGACTTTTTTTAAAGTACAGGCCAAGAACTTAGACAAAAACTCATCTGTGATTCATCAAGGCACAGATTAAGTACACTTCATGAATTGATCATTTGCTGTTTAGTTAATGCAATGACCTGTTGTACTGAGGATAACTTATTAAGTAATGAAATAGGATGATTGGATTAAGCTAATTACTTGCTTTGAAATGACATTTGTACATAGATTCTTTGGCCTTGCCAGAGTGAATTATATAATCTAAATGGTGGGTTTTTTCATTCCAATTCACAACTTCCAAAACCATATTTTACCTGATAGATGGGATCATTAGAATAGTGATAAAAAAAAATGGTCATGTAATACACTACTGCTGTGAAACAGACTCTATACCAGGAATTACATGGTAATCAGTCTAGCCTGAGGTGTCTATGCAGAGGATATATTAATAAGTACAATTGTAAGCAAAGGTCCAATCAGATTATTTACCAGAAACAGTATTATATGCAGAAGGATATACAATCTCGACTGCAAAGTTTTACATTGACCATAATCATACTGGAAAAAAAAGGCTGCAGCATGAATACTTCCATAGAATTTTACTGGTAAAACCAAAGTTCAGAAAGTGAAAGAAGGCTTTATTACAGTATATCTGCTGGTGACTTCTTACGACCAGGCTAGAAATTCCCACTGGTCATGCTCCCCATCTGCTCTTTTTACTTTGTGTGCATGAAGTGAGCAGTTACTGCTCTCTGGGTAGGAGAGGACAAGGCTAGTAGCTTTTCAAATTTAATCCCACAGCAGACATAAACCAGACGAGAAAATATTTCTGTGGTACGTCGCTACCTGCATTGTATGTCCCATTATCTTAATCTACAATGACAATTCTGCCAGTGTTTCTGACAGGTATTCTGACAAGAACCACTGAATGAAGAAGGTAGGATCCATAATCAGTCTATCATCAGGTCAATTGTTCCAGACTCTGGCACAAAATATAGAGTGGAATTAGGTCAAGAGAGGAGTTGAATGGATGGAAAAAAAGGGTGGAGAAGAGATAACACACTGCAAAGGAAAAGAAAGATAAAAGAAATGAAAAGCACTGAAAAAAAAAAAAGACAAAAGATGTATCAGAATCAGCAGATGCTCATCATTGCTGTGGTGCCCCAAACTGGCCCACTCTGCAGAATTTGAAAGACCTGTACTCACATGGATAACTGCCATGGGTTGGTGAAAGGAGCCCAAGGAGAAGTGAGTAAGCTTTTCTTGCAATAGTTAAGCACAGCTCGGCAGGTATCAGTTGTGATCTATTTCCTGGGGTGACACATAGGAGAAGTCAGGTGTCAGGGTGTTGCTCCATCCACTGTTCCTGCAGAGACCAGGCCCTCATCTCAGGAGATCTCTGTCTCTCTGCTGAGAGTTGCTCACTGCTGTATGTGTGGTGCAAACATGTAGCTTGCCCTATAGCTTCATCACACAGACTTTCTTTGCCCTTTTGTAGCTCATCAGCCTTTCACAGCACTTGAGATACCCAGTAGTGACATGATTTGTTATAGCACAGGCTGGAAGACTGGCATTTATGGCAGTAAAACCATGCTACTGAGTTAGAGAGACCAGCTTCTTACAATGACTCTGTCTTTCCCCTGGGCCACCTTCAGCTTAAGGCTAAATTAACAGCATCTGATATCTTTAAATTCTAATATTAAGCATTAAAAAGCATAATTATTATCCATTATTCATTCCCATGCAGCTGTATACATATTTCTTCCGCAGTGTGGAAGCAGAAAATATAGTGAGATTTTAATATTTCATCCAAACTCAAATTATCTCTGTGTCATACTGATCAAATTTATTTGAAATTAAACTAACAAACAGAATGTATATTTGAAGGGGCTTTTCACAAAATGTCATTGTCCTAGGGTAGAATCTGAGCCTATGTACACTCACAAGGCAGCTAAGGGATACTGTTTCTTGTATTAAAATCTCAGTCTCTTTTCCTGTAAAAAAAAAAAAAGAAGAAAGTACTGTTAGTTTTATCTGTTTTAGTTCTATTTCTTTTCTGAGAGAGATCTCCATTCCTGTAAGATGCCTTGTTGTTTCCTTTGCTGTTGACCACAAATTGCACATCACCTCAAACATTTTCTGTGCTACATATTTGCACTTCCACTTGCATACATTTTGTCTCTGATACATACACTCTGGAGAGACTCCTATATGAAATCTCTTGCAAGATGTTTATGTCCTAGCTAATGTGAAGGTAATTAATCAAATTTGTCAGAGGAACTTTCTGCTATATCTAAACAAGAATCAGTCTGCAATTAAATGATGAGCTAGTAGTCTTAAATATATAAACTCAGTGAAAATTATTATAAAATAGGATCCTGCAGAGCTTGGTTAGAAACATGGAAAATACAAAACAATGAAGTTTGACACAGCTAAAACACTGAAGATGTTTTGAATTTTAGGTTGTTCGAATGAATTTCATCGGAAAGGAAAATGATTCTCTTTTGCAAATATTATATTTACAATCTAAGTGAAATCGTGAACTGTGGATAAGTAGTTAGAATGATTTTGCTTGCTGTTTCTAATTATTTTTTATAGCACAGTACCACCTAGAGGCTCTCTTGTTTTCTGTGCTGTTCATGTGAAGAGTGGGAAGCAAAACTGGAGATTGTTACCATTTGCATAGATAAGACCAACACAGCCTGAGACAGGAAATGGAGCCCAAAGGTGGGGAGGATGGAGTTCCTTCAGGAAAAAAAAAAAACAAATCTCAAAGAAAATAGAAGCCAAGTTTCCTTAGGCATGAAATTTCCCCAGTACAAAAAAAATAGCCACTCAAATTAATGCAATGATTATTTTGGTTGTAAAATAATTTGATTTATAGCCCTTTTTGCATGTCTCAAGTCATGCCATGTCATATGTAAAAAGTTTGTGCAACTATTTCCTACATCAGCTGCATCACAGAGTAGGTGCAGATTTTTCCCTCTGGCAGAGTTATATGCTCCCTTACTCTCACCCTTGCAAGCATTTTCAGCTTGGAAATAAAAAGCATCATCACTTCTACAACACAATTTTATTTTAATTATTCCAGATAAAATTTTAAATTCTGAATCACTAAATGAAACCATTAATATCAGCCATACAAAATACTCATTCTAAAGATAAGCATGCCATCTTATTTTCTAAGGGGCTATTTCGTTTCACAGGCACCAAAAATCATCAAAAACGCCAGGTTACTGTTGTGCCTGTCCTATTTAGCATATGTCATGATGACTGATAATTTCTTTCATTTGCAACCAGTGTTAAATCTTCTGCAAGTTACAGAAAAAGGTAAATAGGATCTGAGTGATTATATTTAGCAGTCACTACAGATAATACTGGAGAATGGGGACTCTGAAGATTGTTGCCTCCATTAAAGAGAAGTAAGGGCAGGGTTTCTTGCTTCCTCAGTTGCAAGTTTTCCACCCATACCCTTTATCTTCTCTCTATGTGTAGTGGGAAAGCATTATTCATGTTAATAGAAGTACTGAGGTGCATTCTTTCAGAAAGAAACAGATCCGAATGGAATTAAGCATAATCCTCTTACCTCTGTAACAGAGTACAGTCTAAGTAAAACACTGAATAATCTTTCCTGTGATTATATATTTTATTGATGAGTATATGATGAATATATTAAAGATAATTTTTTTATATCTAATGTGATATGAAATACCTCCCATGAATTTCAAATAAGATATGTGTCTTTTAAATTGTCTTTTGATAATCAGGGACCAGATTTGTATTTATTGATTATTGCTAATCTGGTAGTGGATTGTCAGGAACATAATATAGAAGAATTAATTATTATGTTATATTTTCTCTTTTTGTTTTGTTAACTCCCCCTTATTCCATTTCAGCAGTCTATATTTGTCAGGTTCTCTTCAACATGGTGCAGGCAGGAAACCATATGCATACAGCAATTTCCATGAAGAAAAGACTACATAAGTAGGGTTCTAATGTAGACAAATACAGTTCTTATAATTGTAGATTGCTTCAAGTGTGAGATTTTCAAAAACAACTATCCTCCCTTTATGGTGTCACCTGGGATTTGACACTGAATTTTTCCTGTTTGAATAGCCCTTATACTTACAGCAGAGACACTTAATATTTGCAGATATTTCACATATTTTTTGGGTTCCTCATTCTCCAAACTGCCAAGGGCTCTTAAGGGAAGCTGATTATTCCCCTGAATTATTGTAGTTTATAGAGCAGTTTCTGTGATTCAATATTACTTGTTTGAAAGTGAGGCTGGCATAAGCATGCAAAATTGACTCCACTGTGAGCTGCAGGTCTCATAAATAGATGTTATAATCTACTAATACAGAAACAAGAAAGAAGAAAGTAGTTCTTTCATGATATTTCATCAAACTTTTGGCTCACAGAAAGCTAGATATATTCTTTGGATCATCACAAAGATAGTGACTGCTTAAAATTAGAATGTCCAATAAATAAAGCCAACAGTAGCATAATGTATTCCCTGAGTAAAATTTCTATTAGTTATGCAGGAGCATATATTATGGTAAAACCCGTAGCACAGTCACAGCCTATGTTAGGAAGTGTAACTTATTTGGGTAATTTAAGAGAATAATGTACTTGTGAGGTGCTCCAGTACTCCTCTGTACTTCTGTCTATGATTGTCTCTGAAGAACTCAAGAAATCATATAAACAGCTCAAAAAGTTGCAGCTGAGCTTTGGAAAATCAAAGCAGATGCAATGGAGCCAAGTATGCTTATGTGGGCTATCTTATCCATTCTGCCTTCACAACCACATCTAATTGTATTTGCTCTTGTAAAATTCTTTTCCTTTCTAACTTTAGCTGGGTGTTTTAACTTAGGAACTCATACACCTCATTTTTCTCACTAGAAATATTAATGTCAAAGTTAAAAAGCTGGATGAGAGATACAGAGAATTTGTCATTGCATTTTATTCTTTATTTGCATAGTTGTGTTTTAAAAGCTATTTTATGTTTATTAGGTACCATGGTTTGAGAATGAAAGCAAAAAGAGTACATAATATGAAAATATATACAGAAATTTTTCTTCATAGTACTGATTCAAAACACTGAGTCGGTTCATAGGTAGTTATAATAAATTGCCATAAATATGCTAGCTCATATAATCCCATGGTATTCACATTATGAATGTCAGGTAATTTTAAAATTATTTTTAAATTAAGATTGAACAAGAAAGAAAAAAAAAATCACTCCAAAAAACTCACCTAACATTGATGTTTTTTTAGGACTAGCTTATTATCTGCTATTCCCAGTAACAAAATATTTTTTTAAATTATAACTGTATTTGAGCTCACTGTTATTCTTCTGATTCCTAGAAAATCACATGTGTCATGGCTTAAGGTCAGGGCGGCCCCTTAGACCTATAACAGATGCTCTCTGTTAACCCCCCTCCCTCCATAGAGGGGAAGAGAATAGGAATATAGAGAGACTTAGTTGTTAGAAGAGGAAACTAGAACAGCTTTAATGATAATAATAATAATAATAATAAATAGAATATGTACAAATATATACAAAACCAGTATCAAACCAAACCCCCCTGATGGCAGTTACTTCACTGTCACCACTGATGCTGTGAAGCAGGCACTGGGGTGTCCCAGACCAGGCCCATCAGCAGACAGGAGCTGTGTTCAGGAGCTGGATTCTGGTACCGGATTCAGGAAAACACCGATTGGGCTCGAAGACAGAATGGACAGAGTCCTCCTTGGATGCTCCGAGAAAGCGGTCCAAGAGGAGAGAAGAGCCCGGGACCGCCCAGAAAGAGGGTGAGCAAGCAATCAAGCAAGCAAGCTAACAAGTGAACAAAACTAGCAAGCTAGCAAAAAACCCTATAGACCCTCCAGATCCCTCTGCTTTATATCGAATATGACATACATGGGATGGAATACCTTCTTGGTCAGTCTGGGGTCACCTGCCCTGTCCACTCCTCCCTGCAGGTTCAGCCTTTCACTTCCCTGCATCCTCCAATGTGGTACACAGGATCCAGCAGCGGCCTTGGTCTCCACACCAATCCTTGGTTGTAACTCTAAACGTGGGGTGTTACCACTGCTAGCAGCAGACATTGTCTCTGAAAACAGGCTGCTAACTCAGACAGTGCACTTAGTTAGAAATACTGAACCGAAAAGTAAAAATCAGTGAACAGAGTTAGTTCTGTTCTCACTCGAACCAGGACACACATGAAAAGAGTTTGGGCCCAGTGGAAGTCTCACTACCACCCTCCATCTAATTCAAGATGTTAGCTAAGGATATTAGATGAATACTGAGCAAAGTCCAATCAGATTCTTAAATTTCAGCAATCTGAATATCAAATAAAATCTATTCTTATCTAGAGCAGTGAAATAAAATAATGCCATATGATAAAAAATGCACTAAACATGCCATAAGTTTGATCCTTTAGCATGTTAAGCAGTGGGTTTCTATCTAGGTCTACAGATGAATATATAATACATATTAATATATAATATTATATTTGTAACTTATACATTTATGTGTGTTTGTACATGTGCATTATTTACATATATATTTACTTAAACACATCTTTATTATCATGTTAAAACTCAAATTACAATCAGAGAAGGAAATGAAGTAGCTTGGGTAAAAACCCTCTTTGAAGGCAATCAATTTTTTTTGCACATTTTCCTAACCAGATGTCCAACCAAGAAATTCAAATGCTGAAAACATACTCCTGGAGAGAAGTTTTTCACTCCAATTGAGTCTGAAGCATTTTGAGAAGCTGGACCAATTTCAATTCTGAAATGTTGTCTGGATATTAAAATTGCCCAGACCAGAAGAGCTTTTCTTTGCACAGCAGGTCTCTTTCCTCAAATGCCTTTTAATAAAGACTTTTGAAGATTTAAGTAGAACTGTCTGGTATATTCACAGAATCACAGAATCACAGAATCATTTATGTTGGAAAAGACCAATGGGATCCTCGTGTTCAACCATTTACCCTACTCTGTAAGTTCACCCCTAGACCATATCCCCCAACACTATATCTAAGCAACGCTTAAACACATCCAGGGATGGCAAATCAACCACCTCCCTGGG